>JANHZT010008121.1:12474-24801 GCA_032468215.1 Stegonotus admiraltiensis | reverse complement strand
AGAGGCTTCTAAAAGCATTTTTTTCTGCAACCTCTTTGGCCGAAGAGGTTGTAGGGGAAAAAAATGCCTTTAAAAGCTTCTGGCGATCCCAGCCGAGTTGCCTGATCGTCAGAGGCTTCTAAAAGTATTTTTTTCTGCAACCTCTTAGGGTTGCAGAAAAAATGCCTTTAAAAGTTAAAAAAAAAAAGACCCCCACCCCTGGATCACATTATCCCCACCCCCACCACCAAGCCATGCTCACAAAATAAGACACGCTCACAGAACCAGTAGTAAAAAGTTTTAGAACCCACCCCTGGGTCACTCCCTATGGTGGAGTGAGGTTCCTGGGAAGATGAGCAAAGAGTATATACTACATGTATTACAGAATACTATACTAAATCTTGGCTTTTTAAAACTCTTCTCCACAAGCATTTACAGTAGGCTCAATGAAGGCCAGCTGCTATTTCTCAAGCCAATCTATTTTATATGGTTGTTTTTATAAGAATAAAATAAAGATTTCAAAGCAGCTTACAAATTCAATTCAAGAAATATAAATACATGAAGGTTGTATTATCATATAGCAATGCCTGGGAAAAGGAACTAAAATCAAGTGATTGTTGCATTAGGTAGCAGAAGACAGTGAAAAAAGTCTAGAATGTCCTTTTCCCTCATTCTTCCTTTATTTTTCAAATGTATCTAGATGCCCATTTCATATATGTGACTCTGGTACAAACAATTAAAGCAAATATAAAAGCATACTGTAAA
Organism: Stegonotus admiraltiensis; assembly: GCA_032468215.1. Taxonomy (NCBI): domain Eukaryota; kingdom Metazoa; phylum Chordata; class Lepidosauria; order Squamata; family Colubridae; genus Stegonotus; species Stegonotus admiraltiensis. The sequence continues at coordinate 24,057 of JANHZT010008121.1, read as the reverse complement.
AAAGAACAATACAACAATATAAAAACCAAAAAGTCTGATATAAAACGTATTTTCTAAAAAGCCTTCATAAAATACATAAAAGTCACAGCCAAGGTAATCCGTTCATCCAAGGAATCAGTACAGCCATTCCAACAGCCCTCCTCCACTGCCATGTCCCCATGTTCATTGGCGAAACCTTCTCTTCAGGGCCTTGCAAAAAGCCAGCGGGGTTGGGACCAATCTGTTCTCTGAGGAGGATGAGATGTTGTTCCCCAGGAAAGGTGAACTTTTAATTTTAAACAGCATGAGCAAGGTTGCTATTTATTTTGGTGGAACGGTCTTCTAATTCTGTACTTTGTCTGTGACTTCCAGCATATTCATAGTTTCTGCTGCCCTTGGATGCTGGGAACACCATCCAAACAAATTTAGATTTCCTGAAATCTGGCAAAACAAAGGACCATATTCTGTGAGGGGGCAGGGGGCCCTATTCAAAAGCCACCAACCTTGCTTAATTCTCAGGACTGGTACTGCTCTTTTCTTACCTTAATTCTTTTAATGGCATGCTAGTATATTGAATGGCTAGGCCGCTCATTTTAAATGCCTTCTACCTTTGTTTTAAACAAAAGCCAAGACCCCTCACCAGAAGAACAAGTTTTTTCTTTGTCCTCACCACAACAGGCACTTCTTCCTTTATTTGTGCTTAAGCTCCCTCTTTTTTTGAATTGCAGCTGAAGTTTTGCAAGTCCCATGTGGTCCATAAACTATACTGTGGTCAAATCACTTAGCAAATTTTGCTATTTATTTGTAGAGGTTGGAAGCACCAGAATGCAAAGAGTATGCTTTTCCCCCCCTGTTACGCTAGCAAATGGAAACAAAATTGATTCAAGGGATTTTTTTCAGATGCTCAGTCATGCTAAATACCTTCTGAGAATGAATTAATTTTTTAAGGAACTAATCCCATGTCATTTAGCTTGCCAATACTTGTCATTCCTGTGAGTGAAGAACCTGCAATTGACTGTGAGAGGTTTTTGATTGCTCAGCTATCACTCATGTAGTCTAAGCACTGTATCCATAGTCACTATACCACACTTGCCAAACGGAGAAACAAAACCTCGTTTCCTCTTTTTCATCATCTTCACTCTTGATCCCAGCTTTTAAAGACCTTCATAAAATTTCATGATTTACATTCACAACTGATGACAAGAGCTGTAATTAAACGAATAACTATTGCGATCACTATCTATCAAACATGCCACATAACTGAGTTTGGAATATGACATCCACTAATGTGAAAAAAAAAATTAATTGTAATAAGTACTGTTTCAGAAAGGTATCCATTCATATAGAAAAAAAGAAAAAGGTTTTCAGAAAATACTCATATTGACTAGGAGCTGAAGAGCTTGTTAATGTTTAAAGAGGAGTCTGTTTGGTGTGATCTAAGGATCTCCTCATACATTCAGTATTTATTCCAAAGAAATAAACATCAGCATGTTTGCAGACCATCAATATAACACAGTGATGGATAGCCACAGAAGGGAGCTCGTCAGGGCCGTGATTGGAAGAGGAGCTGCCCAGGGGGCATGCGCATGCCAGATAAGGTAGTTCTGGTTTCCAGCGCATGCATGCGCACTGGCAAGCAAGTCTTCTGGTTACTGCCGCGCAGGCGCATGTGCTGATCAGCTGGCCAGCACACATGTTCACGCCGGAAAATGGAGGACCAGCTCTTCTGGTTTCCGGCACTACCGCATGCACAAAGGCCAGCTGATTGTCGCATGCACATGTGCGCCAGGAACCCGGAAGAGGAACGGGCGACGCCGCGCATGCCAGATGACATAGTTCCACGTGCCACTTCAGGCACGGGTGCCACAGGTTCACCATCACAGATATATCACATCTACCTTTTCCTAATTAGTATTTTCTTTTCCTGCAGCTATATATTTAGAATTTCCTTTCTTGACTATTGTCTTAATGTTTTATGTGTGCATGCATTTATTTATTTATTTAATGCAACTTTTATAACACTTCAATCAGTTGACTTTAAGTGGTTATGAATTGCTGTTTCCTTCTTCATCAGACCGATGATTGCTTCATACTTTTTCTACTAATAACATTTTTTAAAAAAAAAACAAAATTAAAGGAATCACATTGAAAATGGGTGCACGTTCCATTTATGCTAATTATTCAGAGTGAAAAGTTTCCATTTCAGTGAGCCTCATTGGTATTCTGTGGTGAACTTGACTGGGAAAAAAGACAAGGAAATGGAGTTGTTATCCGCCAACTGCTTTTAACTAGAAAAAAGGATAGCAATTTAAATAACATTACACTGTTAATTTTTCTTTGCCTTGCAATTGTATGACTCTGTTCATCATAAAATAACTGGAAAGTCAGAGTCTCCTTGCATACTGCCAAGGGAACCTATGCTAAAGAAAACTACTATCTGGTTCTCTTCCCTTGATTAATTTCAAATAGTGGGTCACAAGTTGTATAAGAAAGAAACCTTCATAGTTTGTGTGAATATATTGGCTCTTAAGCTCATGGGACAATTTTTTTTCTTAAATCATGGCTGCTGTGGTTAAACCTGTCAAAATTTCATGGTATCTATCACACCATGAAATATTCAGAAAACTTATGGGAAAGGGGCCTTGATAGATAAAGGAGGAAAGTTGAGAATCATCGTGTGAAGCAAAATTACTTAGTATAATAAGCAAAGAAAGGAAAGGCAGACAGGAAAGACAGACACTTGCTGAAACAGTTATTCATTTGGTCAAGGAAACTAAATCTGGCTGATTCCTAATGCTCGCCTGTTGTACAGACTAATTTTTCCATGTACAAAATACTCTATGGAGTTGGTGTTTCTGCCCTCAAACTGCATGCTGGGAAAATATATTTCTGTATAAGACTGAACAAGCGGTTTGTATTAGTTTTCATGCCATAAAACTATGACATAGATATCATAAAATGCTTGAAATAAATGAGTCTTCTGTTATCAAATAATCTGCAAGTAAGAAACAGAAAAAAATCATGTAAAGATTAAAGGTTTCAAACGAATTCACTGATTTATTATTTTTTATCCTGCCTTGTTATAAATAATTCAAAGTAGTGTGAATGCTTAATTCTCCATCCTCCCCCCCCCACAACAACAGCCCTGTGAGGATCAAAGCCATCTAGCCAGCTTTCATGCCTAAGGCATGAAAGCTGGCTAGATGTCAGCTACCCTAAATTTTTTAGGGTATGCCATATTTTGAACTCATTTGTTTTTTATCTCAAAATCCTGCGCTGGGCAGAGGGGCATAGTCCTAACAGATCAATGTATGGTTCAAATATTTCATTCCATTTTCTAATTTCTTTGGCTCAGGGCCAGGTTATCTTTGAGACCGCCTTCTACCACATAGCTCCCAGCGACTGGTAAGATCCCACAAAGTTGGTCTCCTCCGGGTCCCATCAGCTAAACAATGCCAGCTGGCGGGCCTGTGGAGGAGGCTGTCTCTGTGGCTGCCCCAGCTCTCTGGAACCAGTTACCTCCTGAGGTCCGGACCACCCCCACCCTATTGGCCTTCTGAAAAGCGGTGAAGACCTGGCTTTTCCGGCAGGCCTGGGGCTGTTGATCTCGCTGTTGCGATCTTACGAGATCCGGCCATGAATGGTGTGAATGGGTTTTAATGTTTTAATTTTTAAATGTTTTTATAATGGCTTTTTTAAAGCATCGTAAGCCGCCATGAGTCTCCAGAGAAAGGTGGCATATAAATTGAACTAATAATAATAATAATAATAATAATAATAATAATAATAATAATAATAATAATATTGGTCTAACCATGGCTGTGAATGTAATTAAGAATTACTGTTCCTGCACAAAATCAAGCCTTCCTTTTAAGGGATTAGCATCGTTGGAACAAGATTCTGCAGAGCTTTCTATGATTATAACCTCTTTTTATTGTAGTTGATGTACGCAACACTTTCTGAAAGCCAGAATGTTATTACGATTGCTAACAGCAGATTGTGGGATGTTACATGCCGATTTCCACAAAACAGAATAAAATCTTTCTGGGAACTTTAGCAAGACCATTAAAAAAGTTATTACTTCTCATCTTGTGAAACGGGAAAGAAACAATCTCATGTTTCCTTCCTCTCATGCCCCGAAGATGATTTCTGGCCTTTTTAAGAGCAGCTGGAATCAAAACAAGTTCCTTTTTTGTTTAATTTGTTTTCAATACACGAGAGCTATATTTAGTCTTTTGGCTTAGTTTCCAAAATATATTCTTCCCTCCTTTGAGTTAGTTGATACTTTATCAAATTTGGATCAGTAGAAGGAAAAAAAAATCCATCATGTTTCTTTTTCAAAGAAAAGGGAGACAGTTTACTTCTTTTCTTACCAGGCAACTAGGCCTTAGTGGGCCTTCTGATTTAACTCTTTTCTTTCCTGGTTTTTGTTCAAGCAAGATTAATTTTTGCAAATTGTTTAAATGAAACCATCAGAATAGGAAAACTAATGCAACTAATGCAAACTTGCATGGCTACCAGTATGAATTGTTCTTCTTTCCCCCTTATTTTGAGCATTGAAAATCTAGTCCCAAAGATTCATAGAAGTAAAAAATATATCTTCATATCAGGGGTGAAATCCAGTAGGTTCTGACAGGTTCTGGAGAACCGGTAGCGGAAATTTTGAGCAGTTTGGAGAACCAGCAATTACCACCTCTGGCTGGCCCCAGAGTGAGGTGGGAATGGAGATTTTGCAATATCCTTCCCCCAGTAGTGGGGAGGGAATGGGGATTTTGCAGTATCCTTCCCCTGCCATGCCCACCAAGCCACACCACTCCCACCAAGCCACGCCCACAGAACCGGTAGTAAAAAAAATTGGATTTCACCACTGCTTCATATCAATTAGTTAATACACATTGGATAGTAGTTGGTAAAAGTAGTGGTAAAAGATGACTTTTCTGGAATACTCTAGAATTTGTAAACGAGAACTCATTTCTGCTGATCAGGAATATTATGTTTGGATGCAACAACAAACAAACATATATTCTGAAGATCTGTATTCATCCAAGATAAAAGTGGATGCATTTGGAGAAGTAGAATATTTTTCATGGGAGAATGCATGAGATACATCTCCAGCACTGAAGTGAATGGTTCCAAGGCTTAAATGAGAGCTTCTTTCATATGGGATAGGGGTTCCCCAACCTTTCCAGCTCTCTGGACCAGCAGCAGTGGCAACGGCGGCAGGAGGGGAGGAGATAGCTTCATGTGCTCAACCTAACTCCTCACATGCGCAGGTGGAACTTCGCATGCTCACCCGCCACTTTCACGGCCCAATTCCCAACAGGCCAGAGCCCAATAATGGTCCATGGACCCCTGATATGAGAGATACCACTAAACAATTACAGTTCAATATCTCTGTTTTACTATGATCTCCAGGCATACATTTCATATTGATAGAATAATTGAGAGGTACAAGATAGGACAGATACTGATCTTGGAAAAAAGCTAAGTATGGTTGGACCTCTAAGTAGTTAATAGGAGACCACTAAGAAATCCTAGGATTTCAAACTAGACTGAAAAAATAAAAATCCAGGAGAGGGCAATGGCAAAGCCATGCTATTGCCAAGAAAACAACAGATGTTTACAATATATCGTCACTAGGGACAGACTTGATTTAAAAGACTCTTTAGCGTTGTCTCAGATACATGTTTCCCAGTTGTTTCGTCTGTTCTCTGGCCAGCTTTATAATGCTTCTTAATCCACGTCATGCCTGAAAGTTCAGAACTGAAACATTCTTCTGGATAATATGAGTAGGATGTCCTTTCCTTCTCCCACGTGTAAAATGGAGAGTACCACTACTTTGGAGTGCAAAGTAATTGATAGAAAATGAAGTTGTCTCATAAAATCAGGCAAGGAAAAGGCATTTTTCCCCCAGAAAATATCAGATGGAAAGGTTGTGATTGGCCTAGTGTGTTTTATCAGTGAGCAGGATATAATACTTTTTATCAGTTTGCCCAATGAACCATTTTATTGCAAAACCCTCATTACATTCCCTGAAGTTTCATATTCAAGGAGCTTCTGAATCTGATTTATTTTCTTACCTAGGTCCAAAGAACTGCTGGAGTATGTTAATTCTGCCTGATCCAAGCTGAAACGAGGTAAGGAAGGAAGGTAGAAAAAAATGAAATAAAATTTGGCCTGCAAAATGTCAGATGACTACTACATGGCAATTAGTAGTTCTCTGTATTTGTTATTTAATGATTGTCCAAATTTTGCAGCCCAGAACTGGAAACCCTAGTGCAGTGATGGCTAACCTTTTCCAGACCAAGTGCCCAAAGTGCGCACGTGCAAACCCCCAAAATTCAATGTGTGTGCGCCCTCCACACGACCCCCATGCATGCGTGGCAGAGACTCGATCAGCTGGCCGGCGGGAGGCGTGCGCATATGTGCGGCAGAACTGAACTGGGGTGATGGCTCGCATGCCATCAGAGAGGGTGCTGCGTGCCACCTCTGGCACGTGTGCCATAGGTTCACCATCATGGCCCTAGTGGAAGGCAACCAATGTCTTTTAAATAAGGAGAAAGAAAGTAATAATACTTCCTTTCCTTTTGGCTAGATTAAAGCTGGATATGTAGCACTCAGCTGAATTATATAAACCAAATTAAACTCATAATGGCATTTATGCATGACAGTTATCTTATAAAGCAGCAGGTAGATGTTCACTTACACTGTGTGATACTTCACATCTCACCTCTGCAGAAAACAATTTAAGTAAAACATGATAAAGATAATTAGATTTGATTTGGCTATCCTGCTGCTATGGTAGCTATTTGGCATGCTTTATCTTTTTATTTCCTTTTTTTCCTTCATCCAATTTGGAGTTGAGTAACTTGCAAAGGGACATAGTGGCTCAGTGTGCTGAGCTTGTCGATCAGAAGGTTGGCAGTTCAGTGATTCGAATCCCTAGCGCTGCATAACAGAGTGAGCTCCCATTACTTGTCCCAGCGTCTGCCAACCTAGCAGTTTGAAAGCACATAAAAATGCAAGTAGAAAAATAGGGACCACTTTGGTGGGAAGGTAACAATGTTCCATGCACCTTCGGCATTTAGTCATGCCGACCACATGACCACGGAGACGTCTCCGGACAGCGCTGGCTCTTCAGCTTAGAAACGGAGATGAACACTGCCCCTAGAGCTGGAAACGACTAGCATGCATGTGCAGGAGAATCTTTACCTTTACTTTAACTTTCAATAGATTTTGTCCAGAATGTATAAACAAATCCACTTGTAACTAATATTTTCAGCATGTTCCTTAGGGCAGTGGTCCCCAACCTTTCCAACTCTGCAGACTGGTGGCGGAAGGGAGGGGGGATTGTTTCACATGCGCATGTACCACTTGTGCAAATGCAACTTTGCACGCTTGCCCGCTGCTTGCATGGCCCAGTTCTCAATGGGCTGTGGCCCAACACCAGGCAGTGAACTGGGGATTGGGGACCCCTGCCATAGAGTTTTATTAAATATTTAGCTGATTTTTAAAAAATTAGTGAAACTCATAATCTATTAGGGATCGTAGAATTATTTAAATGTTCTCAACTCAATGCAGATAAATAGTTTTCAAACAGAGGGAGAAATCTTACATTGGACTTCCCCACCTGTAAGCTTTCCAACTACTTTTTTTCTGAGACCAAACATCAAACAGAGGGGAAAGGATGCAAATTGACAAGATGGGGAGAATGTTAGGAGAACCATGGATTCGTACCATTTTACTTCTCTAGGCTAACCCTACTTGGGCTACTTATGTAAAATACACCAGTCCTGGAATAGGCACCGGTGTATCTTTTTGATATTATCCTGATAAATCCTCATCTAAGAAGGAACAGCAATAGGATGAGGAAATTTGCTGACCAGATCTCACACAGCTAGACTCGACTACTACATGGCAATTAGTAGTTCTCTGTATTTGTTATTTAATGATTGTCCAAATTTTGCAACCCAGAACTGGAAGCCCTAAGCTAAGAAAAATTACATAGTCAATTTCTACAAATGACCAAAGAAAAGATAGATAAAGATAAAACCTGGCTATAGCTTACAACTGGCACATTAAAAAAAATAATGAAAGGCTTGATTTTGGCTGCTCAAGAACAAGCTATTTGAACTCATGCAATCAAGGCCAAAATTGAAAAATGATCAAATGATTCAAAATGCACTTTGTGCAAAGAAGCAGAAGAAACAACAGATCATATACTCAGGACATGCAAGAAGCTCACACAAAGAGTGATATAACACCATCACCAAAATGATTAATTGGAACATCTGCAAAAATTAATGAAAAATTGATGGGAACATATAATTGGAAAAAATAGTCAAAAATGAGCAGGTTAAAATGTTGTGAGATTTACAATACAAACTGATAAAGTCTTGGCTCATAACACTCCAGATTTAATTTTGATCAAAAATAAGAAAGTGTGAATAATTGGTGTGGCAATACCAGGAGATAGTAGAATGGAAGACAAAGAATTGAAGTAGTTCACATGGTATTAAGATTTGAAAATTGAAAGATTATGGCATAAACTAACTATGGTAGTCCCAGTGATTACTGGCACTGGGTGCCATATCCAAAAAATCTTGCATGACACTTAAAAAATCTGTGCATTGACCAAATTTCCACCTATCAATTACAAATGGTCACACTGCTTGGAACTGCATATATACTATACGATACATTACAACTTCCTAGATTCTTGGGAAGAACTTGATGCACATGAAGGCCTACAGCAGCTAAAGAACTGGCAACTGTGATTTCATATTATTATGAAAATAATAATAACAAAATCACTATCAGTCAATTGCAAAAGACAGCATTACTTGAAACAGCTTACATCCTGCAACATTACTTGCAGACATGGTTCTGCCACTTTGTCTGGGGGTCCAATGTGGGAGTTTCATAGGTGGTGGCTACTAGACTGATAGCAAACTCCATGTCCCCCAACCCCCACACTCCTTGCTTCCCCCTGCCCATTTTCCTGTACCTCATATTCCTGCACCTTCATTGTTCATTCCATTGTTTATCTTTACTGTTTCATTACATTGATACTGTTATGTTTACACTTCTTTTCATTTCTCTGTGTTTACTGTTGTAAGCCATCCAGACTAGCAGCCCCTTGACAAGATGGGCCGCAAATAAATTTAACAAACAAATAAATAATGCTTTTAACCCCATCAAATGACAATATCCATCTATTCCAAGTTCTTGGGAAGGATTCAATTGGTAGATTAAAATGCCAAAACAGTCTATACATCTGGCTGGCTGTGTGGCCAACCATAATACTTTCTTAAACTTATATGCTGCCTGACTGTCAACACTCAGGGTGACTCAAAATCCCTAGTGGATTTGAACTAACACTTTCTTGTGTATACACAATTCTTAATTACTATGCTATTTTAACTCTTAACCTTCTGGTTCCAGATTACAACTCTACAAATTCTATTTTTCTATGGGAATTAACTTCTTGCCATATGCTTTACCTAAATTTTATATCATATGTATTTATTGGAAATATTTGTATAACTGCCATCTTAAAACCAACTCACATGCAGTTTTGCCTTTCTTTCTACTGATCATTGCATTAAAACCTATGTTTGCTCATGGATCAAAATATTAAGGCTGATGAAACAACCCAGACAATCCTGGACTGAGATATAAAAGTATCTCATACTTTTACTTCTCAAACAACCATTCTCTAGTTTATGTGGATTTAATTAAATACTGCCATTTTGATGTTCAGAATATCAGATTAGAGCTGAAGGCTCTATTTATTAAAGAATTATATTGAGACTAAAGGAACACAGTTCAAAAGCTTGGGCATTCTAATTACAAATCAGATCCCAAAATGGTTATAGTAGTTTTATATAATAGCACATATTGCAAATTTAAACAGATGACAGAGTGCATGCAGTAAATCCAATTAATGAACCCCTCTTGAGGAGTAAGGGGACCACAATTTGTATTTCCCAAGTTGCACTTTTTATAATGCAGTACATATATACAACATTTTAATGAGCTGCTCTAGGAAGACTGCACACAACATATTCTGCATTACAGCTGCCTATCAAAAAAGGTGGAATGGAACTATCTCATTTATGTAATTATCACAGACCATTTGTCTCAGTATAAAGTTAATTAAATGGAAGGAAGAAGATCATAATACAGTAATCTTCTGCATGAGATTTAGTTGTAAAGCCAGCTACTGTTAATGCTGAAATAATTATCTATTTTATTCAGCTAACTTTACTCATGATTAATTCCAAAAGAAAATAATGGGTGAAAGTTATATTAGTTAATATTTCTATTGACTTCAATATCATAAATGACTAACTGTAGTTTGTTAGGAACCATTATGTCGCTCCTCCATTTATACTTCATAAATAAATAATAAAGTCCTGTTCTTATCCTGGACTTAACTTTTATAAATGTTGTTAATTTACATTGGCTCATATGAACTATATGAACATTTTTATTGTTCCCTAAATTTATACCTAAAATCTAGCTCCACATATAAGGCTCTGATAAATAATTATATACTAGGTTTTAATAATTCACTTTTCTATCCAAATTTGCAAGCTAAATGTTGGAGATGTGATTGTGAAGATGCTACCTATTATCATATTTGGTGGACTTGTAAAAAAGTTAAAGCATTTTGGATAAATATTTGGTGGATTACGCAGAATATTTTGAAAAAGAAGATAAAGTTTACTCCACAATTGTATTTATTTTTTATTTTTATAAAACTTTTCAATAAAAAAAAAATTCACTTTTCAAAAAGATGCAGAACACCTAAGATATCAGGAAAGATCTCTGATTTTGGCTCCAAACAACTTGCTTGATGAATCTGATTTGGCCTATATGTCACAAAATAAAAATATGAACTCATTTGAGTGGAGATTAAGACCTGTTTATTTGTTGAAATGTTCATTTTATTTTGATTTGATTTGCCATTTGATTTGCCATTGCCAACTTCTGGAATATTTTTGAGTTTCTAGTCCATATTATAAACCATGATTTCCTAGGAGGTTTCTTACCAAATATTTGCTTGCTCCTGATTAGCTTTGCAAAAGCAGCCAAGATTGGCAATGTGCTGTTACCTATTTCAGTATATATCATGCTTATAATATTCTTAGAATAATTTATTTTTGAAATGGGAAGGAAGCTATATTAATGCTTATACAGGTAGTCTGTGATTTACAAGTGAGCATAAAATTTCTATTGTTAAGTGAGACATTTGTTAAGTGAGTTTTGTCCATTTTATGACCTTTCTTGCCACAGTTGGTAAGTGAATAACTTCAGTCATTAAGTTAGTAACATGGTTGTTAAATGAATCTGAAATTTCCCATTGACTTTGCTTGTCAGAAGATCACAAAAGGTGATCACATGATCCCAGGATGCTATGACCGTCAATTGCCAAGTGTCTGAATTGTAGGGTTGCCAGGTCTGCTTCCAAAAAATAACGGGCAAGCGGGGTGTGTGTGTGTGTGTTAAGTAGTAAAAAAATAAAAAAAAAATTTACAATTAAATTATATATTTTCTTACAAACATTTTAACACGTATTAAAATAATCACTTCAAAACT
>JANHZT010008120.1:12910-23804 GCA_032468215.1 Stegonotus admiraltiensis | reverse complement strand
CCCCCAGAGGCTCTCTGGAGGCCGGAAACAGTGTCTTTCCTGACTTCTGGTGGGTGCCAGAGCTGAGCTCGAGTGCCCACCTATATGGCTCCGCGTGCCACCTGTGGCACCCGTGCCATAGGTTCGCCATCACGGATCTAGAACAACTATCCAGATTCCTTGTTCTGAATGTCTTACGTTTCTGTGATCAGCTGACTTTTACACTGTTATATGTGCTTCCAGGTTCAGCTAATGGTCACTTACTCACAGCCCTGGAAAATAGCCACACAGAATGTCTATGGAGATTTCAATCATCCAAGTCAAAGGTGCTTTCTTTCCATATACAGTAAATGTTCTTTCTCACATGCACACACTCATCCACACTTACCCACATTCTTGTCAACACAGCTGGCAGGCACTAGCCAATGGGATGGAAGCTGCCAAGTCTGTATTCTAAGATGAGTCCAACAGTAGGCAGATTTCAGGATCTGTTTTATTCCCCAAAGTCATTGCATTGCTATTTTTAAGTCTGGTAGCTGTTGATGGGACTTGGGGATGGGTTTTCCATGTTCTCATGCCAAATTTCTTTTGCCTAATTAAGGTGACATTTTTTCCTTTGTTTCCTTAACAATTTGTTCCTTCTTAATTACTTCTCCTAAGGAATCTTGTTTTGGCTTTTGTCCACCCTACTTATGCAGTTGCTACATCTTTAGATATTCAGCCTAATCTCAAAACACCACTTCCTTTGATTGAACCATCACTGACCAGGGACTGAGATGATGGAAGTAAATATCAAACAGCACAACTTTGTGCTGAATGAGGGGATTCTCACTAATGCAACATAGTTTTCCTGTATCTCTTACTCCTGAGATCCAACATTCTCAAACCATCCAGAAAAGATTTATTATATGCAGTAAGAGAAGAATTAAATTGTCTCGTAGATGTAAACTATGCTTCAGGAGGAAACCGTGGATGGACAGCCACATACTGTAGTGCAGTAACAAATAACCTGCTAAATGTTTCTTGATAAATACTTAATATTCCTATTACATCTTTCCAATAAATTCTGCTGATGCATTCAACTGTTGGAATAGCAACAAAATATCACATACAACTAAACACTACAATACACACAGAAAGCTTCTGCTTTATAAATTAAAACTTAAACTTATTCTCTCCATATTTCTTTTTCCACTAATAAAGTTTTCACAAAAATTCTGTCCTTTGGCTCATAACAAGAATGTATTAAAATCATTCTACATGTTTATCAGCCTTGAATGAGCTTGATGATCCCTCAGTTATGTACTTGGCAGTTTCCCACAATCTCAGCTCCCTTTACCCCTCCCTATCCATGTTTCCTTTGCAGACTGTCAGCATTAATCATTTGATCATAATTAGTACTGCTAATTCCCTATTAAGATGAATCACTCTGTTCCTAAATTGCCTTAGCAACATGAATGTATTTCTGCTGGAGTCTAATCAACACTCTGCCTTTGAAGTCTGAAAAAATATGATCTGGTATTCTTAACATTAAGAATTTGCTAATGGAAATTGTAGAATGTGTTTTTGATTTGAATCCATCATCCCACAAAGATGTTTTAACACGGAAATAACAATATGGTGAACAGACACCAACATCTGCTCAGAGAAGCAAATGGAATTTATTCTAGTTCTCTAGATTTCTGCTTAATGTGAATAAACATGATCCCTACTTGAAAAGGGTTTCTGCTTACAAAACAGGAATTTTGTAGAAGTTCTCCAAGAGTTTCCGTGGAAATAGTAGAAAAGAGATTAACTTGGCCCACATTTTTGTAATGAAGCCATGCATGGTCAAGATGAAAAACACTCCAAGGGCACACCAAAAAGTGTAATCTCTCAGGGTCTTACTGTCCTAGATACAATTCAAGATTAACATATCTAAGCTATTAACTGACTCAAGCATCGCTCTGCAAAATTAACTCCTCTATCTCTAGAGTTAAAGAGAGAAAAGTTTCTGGATTTACAACAGGTAAGAGCTACATTGTTCCTAATTACATAATCCTTTGTACTAATCCTGGTGTCAAAATTGCTGACTAGTATGATCAGAGCTTTGGGTATCTCTTCTATTAAAGATTTTACCTACATGTTTACCATTTTTCTTTCCTTTTTGTACTGGTTGAAGAAAATAAATATTAATAAGTTAATAATAATATAGCAAGGCGAGATCTGACTTGGAGACTTGTAGCATAGTAATGAATTTCAATTCCACCACCAATGAAACCCAAATATATATACTGCTCCACTTAGCCACTTCCCTTCCTGTATCTAGTAGGTTTCAGAGATGATATAGTGTAATTGTCAAGTTCTCTGTCCTCCACAGCCTGTGTCTTCTATAAAGAAATAATGTTACAATTAGGAATCTAATCCATGAAAGATCTAACCCTGCATTTGGAAATACTAATCAATATTCTGGGGGGGAGGGGAATACTCAATTCCTGAAAATGTGAATTAAGGAGTGCTCCTTAGACATGATTTTCAGACTTGGCATTATCTGTTTCACCATTACTGTAATCTCCTGAATCTCCAGAGTTGAATTTAAAAGAGGAATAATCTCCATAGGGCTTAGTTTATGTTTCCCCCCCAATTATGGCTAAAATTCTGGTCAGTAAGGTACTCTTACATGTCTTTTGAGTCCAGTTATCTTTTATCAGTATATATATCAGTATATTCTCCTTTTGCAGTCTCCTTTTGTATATGGCATTCTCTTTTCATCAAAATCTCTTTTTACTGCTGCTTCTACGGGGATGAGCATACTCTTGCTCCTCTTATTGATGATATACTTAAGCACATAGCAATAACAATAGTACTTAGACTTACATATCTCTTCACAGTGCTTTACAGCCCTCTCTAAGCAGTTTACAGAGTCAGCCTATTGCTCCCAACTATCTGGGTCCTCATTTTACCCACCTTGGAAGGATGAAAGGCTGAGTCAACCTTGAGCCTGGTGAAATTCGATCTGCCAAACTGCTGGCAGCTGGTGATCAGCAGAAGTAGCCTGAAGTACTGTACTCTAAGCACTGTGGCTATTTACATGATAAATAGAGAGGGGTTCTGATTGATTTATAAAAAAAGTGAGGGGAAGTAGTTGGTTGCTTGATTACTTTGCATTTTCTTTATCCTTCTATAGCAAAGTATCATGCAAAAGTTCATCTTCTCACAGATTGATTGATTGATTAATTGATTGATTGATTTGAATCACAAATAATCAGATTCAGTAAAGACACAAAAGCAATGGAAACCTGAACAGTTGGTTGGCTTTTTTTTGTTTTATGTTTTGTATCTCCTTTCAATGGATGGGTGTCATTATTTTACAAGAACAAGAAAATCTCCCCCACCAAAAAGAAAAGTAATTGTAAATTACAAATGCCTTCAACTATTTTAGAAGCTAATATTTTACAATATTCTCTTTTTTAATCATCTACTTTGTCTTGACCCTGTATCTACACTAGATTTTTAAATTTCATTGAATCTTCATATCATTCTATTCTATATGTCTAGAGTTTTGCCAAACTCTGTAGTTTTTGTCTTAAAACATATGCATCCTTATGCTATAGAGCATACTTGATTCAGCAGCTCAGTCTATCTTTATTTATTTATTGCCATTGCCATTTTCTATTTCTGTTCTTCACCTTTTCTGCTTGTTTGCTCCTGTTTTGGTTTGACACTTCTCTTCTGAAGCTGCTACAGCCAAGGGAAATGGCTAGAAGAACTTTTCCCTCAAAAATAATAATAATAAGTAAAAAATCATACCCATTTTCTCCTTTCTTGCTACCTCTTTCTGGCTGCCTTTAGTTTGACTCTTTGCTTTTCCTCTTGGGATCTGGCTCTGTCTAGTCCATCTATTCTTCACACAGAGCTCCCAGGTAGGAATCTTGTCTCTCCTCTTCTTCCCCGTTTGATTGGCAATTCTGTTAGTCTGACACTGAAGGAGAGCTAAGAATGAGGGGAAGAAAGGCACACTGATGCTTCTAATCAGTTTTTCCTCCTAAATATCGGTGTTTTTTGGTGGTTGTTTTTTTTTTGTAATGAGTACATACTGTAACTTGCCTAGGTTCATCCATCTTTGCTGAAATTCTATGTTGGAGAAACTTCCTAAACAATTAACCAATGGAACAGCTTTCCTTCAGAAATTGTGGGTACTTCATCACTGGACGTTTTTAAGAAGAGACTGGACATCACTTGTTTGAAATGATATAGGGTCTCCTGCTTGACCAGGAGACTGGATTAGAGGACCTCCAAAGTCCCTTCCAGCTCTATTCTGAATACAGTGAACATTCCAGCAAAGATTGACCGGATAGATTAGAAGCATTAGTGCACCTTCCTTCCCTTCCTTCTTAGCCCACCTCTAGTGTCAGGCTAACACAACTGCCAATCAAACAGGGGGAAGAAGAAGAGAGACAAGATGCCTTCCTGGGAGCACTGCATGAAAAATAAACGGATTAGGCAGTGTCAAGGCCCAAGAAGAAAAGCAAAGAGTCAAACTAAAGGCAGACAGGCTGAGAAAGAGGCAGCAGGAAAGGAGGCAGAAGCCGAAAAAATGGGTTTGAAAATGGGTTCCTCCCATGGCATCAAACTCAAGGAGATAAGCAGGTTGTGTTCAGGCCCAGATATGGCATTGCCATCTTGGTTTTGCCTCAACAAAGGAGCGGAGGAGTACTTGAGTGGCTGTGAGTGCCTTAACAGTTAGAAAGTGTTGAGTCATTATAACTGAAGTTCAGAGTTGGCCTCTCTCCCCCCTCTCTCTCTCCCTCCCTCCCTCTCTCTCCCTGGAATAGCATAGCAATTTGATTTCTTTTTGTCTTTGAACACAGGCATGGGAGAGATATCAATAAAGCAGGGAAGTTTGAAGGGTGGTGTGCTCAAATGTTAGCAAAACTCTCCTTACATCCACAGCATGGCAGTAACTTCCCTTAAGATCAGCGCTGTTACAAAGACATTGTTTTGAAGTCTATTAAATGACCAACTCCAGTTATTCTGCTATAAGCAATATTTAATGTTATTTTGTTTGGTTTATATATGTAAGAATTCCTGAGACATGCTGCATTTTATTCATTGGGTTCAATTCTTATTATTTAATAATCAGAGTCTCTGAATTTTTATCTATTGGAATTAGGTGCATATTTTCTCTGCATGGCTTATCAAGAGTGTTAAATGCACCTTTCGGCTCATTTGTTTTCCTACTCATTATTACCATCCACACAAATATATCTATGATAGTTCCAGCAGTTACTGTAAAAGACATTGTTTAGCCTGAACATCTTTTAAAGGGTTCTTATAAAGTAGATACTTCTGTCTCTACTAAAATATTTTATATAAATCACTGGAGGTGATATTGATAGATTAAGTACCATCAAGTTAGTGTTAACTCTCAGTGACGAATAAAATATTTCTTCAGTATTTTACTTTTATTATTTCTACAGCCACCCATCTCAACAAGTGATCCTGGGTAGCAGTACAAATCAAATCAAGTCAAATCAAATCAATTAATAATTTGATTCCTATAGCTGTCCATTTCAACAAGTGATTCTGGCCAGGTACATAAATCAAATCAATAAATAAAAACATTGAAGATGATATATTCTCACTGTGACCTTTTAGGTCTCTTAATGGTGCATTTGTTGCTCTCAAATCCATCCATCTTGCTGCTGGTTGTCCTCTCCCATTTCTTTATACTCTCCTGATTCTTATGGATTTCTCAAGGGTACTAGATTTTTGCATAATGAGTCTAAACTATGGTAGTTTGAGCCCATCATTTGTGCCTTGACTGGATTGGATTTGTGCCTTGACTCTGGACTGATTTTTTTAATGCTCAATTTGTTTTTTCCACGTGTCTTCATGGTATTGTCAAGAATCCTTTCCAAGATAAAATTTAAAAAGCTCCAATACATTTTCTATCCTGCTTTTCAAAGTCTAACTTTTGCATCTGTGGAACATCATATAGAAAACCACAGTCTCACAATTTCACTCTGCAGGTCCAGACACATCACAACATTTGAAAATCTTTTCTAAGGTCTTCAATAATCCTACGAGAGCTAATCTATGGCATATTACTTGACTGATAATTCCTTTAAGGCAGAAGATATCCACTACTTCTATGTCTTCAGTTCCAATTCTAAGACTTGTGGCTGTACCTGCAGTCATTAAATGGGTTTTCTTTATATTTCTTGTGCAACGAAAGTGAATGGAATGCTGATTGTTGTGTATTTTAGATATGGTACTTGCTGAATTAATGAATTAATGAATTAATTAATTTCCCATTGTTATCATTATAAATATTTGAATCATTTTAGTAATACATGTCACTTGCGATTTTCTTTGCCGGGATCCATTTTCAGTTGTTTTAATGCTTTAGGTCAATTTGGACAACCAAGGCTGCCCCATGTTTCTTTTTCTTTTTACATATTATACAGCTGTTGGGATCTATATATTAGCACTCCTAACTCCATTTTATCAGAGAGTGGTATGTATGAGGAATAGTACCAAACATTAAACAATTCAAAATGAAAAGAAGTAAAAGTATCTTCCATCTTGTGAAAGCTAAAATGAAATAGGCGTATGTTTTGCTAAGGACTGATCTGACATTATACCTCGAATCAAGCCAGTGACAACACACTAACCATTTGATAACAGATACACAGAAGGAAAAAAAATGGCTCTAAATTTTATTCTGTTTTATTCTTTTAGCCTGCTTTCTATTATAAAAGTCCCAAGTGTACAATAAAGGCTATCCTCTCTAATAAACCCATCCTTAATTAACTGCTGTGTGAAGTTATACTTCATTCCATAATCTTCCAGATTGTGCCATTTAACGGCTCCGTGTTCCAGTTTTTTGAGTAATAAAAAACATTTCTAAAGAAGTCATGACTTTTTAATCAAATTCTTCACCAATTGTTTTAGCTTCTCTGTCTCAGCAATTTGTTTACATCATCTCTCTTTTTAGCTTGTTTCTCTTAATTCAGTGTCATTCATTTCAAATGCACAAAAATTAGAGTAGAAGTGGGGGAGGAGAGATTTATCTTTTTAAAACATTTCTACCATCCCATATTTTTATTTTGTAGTCATTATAATATCAAGATTCCTAGACATCAAACATGATATCCAAAACACTAAGTGAAAAAAAAACTAATTCCATAATAGGAAGCACTACATATGGACATTTAATTAACTGCTTTCCATTATCCTCTGCAACAAGGTTGACATTTTTCAGATCTCTCTCTCTCTCTTTTAATTTAAGGGCTCTTGTATAAGTTATAGTTCAGAGATTTTCTCAAGGGCAAAAGTCCATATAAAACAAATTTCAGTAAAAGTGATGGACAACTTGGGAGGCAGGTAACTGGATGGGATTTATATTACAAATAGCACTTAGTTGCATCTCTGTACAAAATTCCTACTTTCCTTGTGTGCCATTCTGGGACAGGTAAACAAACAAACAAATAAATCCATCAATCTATCCAGCCAGATAATCAATGTTATGCTCTCTGCTTTGTTGTGTCCCTGATAAAATTCATCATCTTTGTTCTACTGAGCAGACAGCTGGACAAACAAAATTATTAAAAAAAAATATTAAAAAAAACCCCACCTTCTTTCTCCTGATGTGATAAAACTCTTTGTGTGCATGATTGGTGCCCCTACTGCATCACAATAGCTTATCCTTATCACTCTACTTACTCAGGCCCAGAAGTATCGATAAAAGCAATTGCTACTTGTCTTGTCCTTTGGATCTGCTAGAAATTGACACATTTTATAATTTGCAATAAATTCTACATAATTTCCTGTCTTGCTTTGTCAAGGAGAGCCACGGAAAGACCAGAATAAGTTCTGGCATGGTGGGGCAAATGACAAAACACATTTACTGAAGGCACAGCATTTTATTTCCCAAGTGGCCAAGCAGGCTGTCATTGGGAAGCCACAAGCAGGCTATGCAGGCATTAATATCTTATCATTTATGTCCCCCAGCAACCTCAGCCGGGATGTCCAATAAAATCATCAAGATCAGTAGCCATTATTAAAATTAAGTTCCATGAATCTAATGTCTTTTTAAAGCCAACCACTCTGGTGATGTATATTGTAAGATTTTCTTTCCAGGAGAATTGATTTAATTTCTTTGTTATTTGAGCTGCTTTTTTTGGGGGGGGGTGTCTTTTTTCAGCTCAACAAGCCCCATTTTGATATACAGAACTGTATAGTACATCATTAGGAAAGCATTACATACCAGTAGTTTCAATTTTTGTTGTTTTCCTAATGATCTCATGGCAGAATTTGCCTTTTTTCACAGCGGGTGAACTTTGGATGGATGCTTTCATTGAATTATCCAAGATCATGATCCCTAAGACCCTTTTTCTGGCTAATCACTGTTAACTCAGGAATTTATTTTCATATTTAACTGTCATTATACAAAATTACTCAGTGGCTAAGACGCTGAGCTTGTCGATCGAAAGATAGGCAGTTCAGTGGTTCAAATCTCTAGTGCTGCATAACGGGGTGAGCTCCTGTTACTTGTCCCAGCTTCTGCAAACCTAGCAGTTCAAAAGCACATAAAAATGCAAGTAGAAAAATAGGGACCACCTTTGGTGGGAAGGTAACAGTGTTCCATGCACATTTGGCATTTAGTCATGCCGGCCATATGACCACGGAGATGTCTTTGGACAGCACTGGCTCTTTGGCTTTGAAACGGAAATGAGCACTGCCCCCTAGAGTTGGGAACGACTAGCACATAGGTATAAGCGAAACCTTTACCTTTATACAAAATTACACTGAGGTTCATTGGTTCTTTTGATGCCATTTTCCTTGTCTGATACTCCAGTTGTTGCTGTTATATTTTCCTAGCATTCTTTTAGGGCCAGCTAGAAATATTGTGCTTCATGAAGATGCCCTAGATATGGCTCATCTATCTTTTGCTTCAATAAGACAGACACTCCCTATGTCATTTTCCATAAACTTCCTGGTGAAAATATCAGAGGGAAGCAGAAGACCTATAAACCAAATTCTCCAGGGTCCTTTCCAACTAAATGCCAGATGTGATCCATGAAATGATGAAAAAAAGCTATGGAAGTTTATTAAAAATGATAAGTACACAAACATGCACATACATGTATGTGTAATCCTATGTAATAAAATAAAAGACTTACAGAATATATTCAGGGTTAGACAGGAACTGGTCTATTGCAGAACAGCAGGAGGAACTTGGAGATAGTGGAACAGCCACTTTTAGTGCAGGAAGGAGGGACAGACAGACACAGTGGGATGAGGGAGGAAAAGAAAGAAAAACACAAAACAGGATTAATGAGAGATATAGCTACAAATAATCAGATAATTAAACTCCTAGCAAAGATTGTGCAAATAACATGGAATAACCAGAAGGATGCATCAACCAGCTCCTGGAAGAAAGTATAGATGATGACCCTTAGTATTTTATCTTGTTTATTACTCTGACAGTGGTAACTAATTCAGTAGAAGTTCTTTCTTCAAGATGATGAAAGAAAGAAGCAGAAGCATACTTTTCCTCATGGTCATTTATCAAAGCCATGATTCATTTTGGCTGACATTGTGGGGCTGTCTAAGTTTTACTTAAGACTCCTTTCCTATTAGCAATAGCACTTAGAATTACATACTGCTTCACGGTGCTTCACAGCCCTCTCGAAGTGGTTTACAGAGTCTGCATATTGTCCCCAACAATCTGAGTCCTCATTTTACTGATCTCGGAAGGATGGCTGGCTGAATCAACCTTGAACCGGTGAAACTTGAACTTGGCCGGCAACCAGCAGAGGTAGCCTGAACTGCGCCACCACAGCTCATCAATTTGTCATATTATCTCATTAGTTTGAATTGTGAATGAAATGTGTGTTCATTTACTGCTTCTTTTACATATTTAAGAGTGTAGATATTTGCATGTCTACTGGTCTCCCTAGTTCAGTTTCAGGGGTTGACAAAAAAAAATCTTTCCTCTGGATTACAATGAAGTGGGACTTTTGTATACAAAGTGTATGCACTACATATCCATTCTTTAGATAGTAACAGCAGATTAGTCCTTCCATTCACAAGTTTAGTGCCCATGTACAAAAATCTCCATAGAACAAAATGTGAGCTTTCTTTTATTTCATCCCCATATTTGATAAGGGCATATAGTATATACAAATACTAAACAAACTCACAGACTGCATGCCTTCTTTATAGCTAACTCTTTCCACTAGAAGTTCCAGACAGATTAACTCAAATTAAGATGAAATCATTTCCTTTACAGATAAACCTATTACCAAGATCCTTCTGAGAAAGCCAGATGAACATTGTTCTATACTGCCCTAATGTCTTGGATTTCTGCCTTTAATGTGGCATGGTTTCCATGTTGCTTTAATATTATTTTCAGTTTATTATTTTACTCCTAGAGAAATAACGATACAAACTAAAAAGTATTACCTTTAAGCGTCAGTTTAAAATAAACTTTACGGAAGAAAGAAAGAAGTCTATAACTGATCTATTTGTTCTTTCCAAATAGTATCAGAGTTTACTACCTTCAATACTCTAAAACGTGAGATTTATAATCATGCAGCATCTGCTGTAGACACTTTGTGCTTGGTGGACATAGGAATAGCAACAGCACTTAGACTTATATACCGCTTTACAGTGCTTTATAGGCAGTGGTGGGCTTCAAATAATTTAACAACCAGTTCTCTGCCCTAATGACCGTCTGGGTAGGTGTGGCTGGGTGGTCATGTGACTGAGTGGGCGTGGCCAACTGGATGTCACTGAGTTGAGGGGTGCTTAGCCTCACCCGGCCTCTCATGACCATGGGGATGCTGCAATGGTTGTAAGTGTGAAAAACTGTCATAAGTCACTTTTTTCAGAGCCATTGTAATTTTGAATGGTCACTAAATGAACT
>JANHZT010008119.1:25894-43178 GCA_032468215.1 Stegonotus admiraltiensis | reverse complement strand
CGCATTATTCTTACCTTTTATTTGGCCCCACCCCCAATCTATTGCTGCCTCCTGAGTCCCATCTGATGGCTAGAGGGAAAAAAACTGTTTAAACTCTTGCTGCAGGGCTTCAAAGGGCCACCCTACAACTGATCAGTGTTAAAAGAAAACAAATGAGTAGACCGGTGCCTGCAAAAATAGACTAATTTTCTGAGAATTGATTATGCCAATACCATCAGTTCACTTTGGAAGGGCTTTCCACTTCACTTAAAGGTAAAACCATAGGTGGAATATTCCTGAGCCTTTCCATTTCCTTTGTGAAAACAAGGACACGATGAAGTGTACATTATGTGGCTAAAGAAAATCCATTCCTTTTGGTTTATGGCTTTGGCCAATAACATATCATTAAATAAATAATAAATACTTGTATATGCTGGTCATAAAAGAAAGCAGGTTCCTTCCAATTAATGTGAGGAGTATGGTGCCATCTAGTGATGATGATGGGGCAGGAGGATTTTTCTCCAAATATAGTAGTACAGATCATTGTTTTTGGTTTTCTGACCACTAAAAATGAATATAGAAAAACTGAAATATATGAGTACAAATCAAAACAAAACAAAATAAACAATTCAATGACAATTTTAGTGAGGTGGCGAGGAAGGAGGCTGCACTTATGTGAGCCATGATAATTTTAAATTTTATTCTATAAATATTGCATAGCAGCTTTTTAAATTAAAGTAACAGTAACAGAGTTGGAAGGGACCTTTGAGGTCATCTAGTCCAACCTCCTTCTCACACAGGAAACCTGTACTAGGGATTCGAACCGGCAATTTGCTGGCCTTTCTGATCAACAAGCTCACTGTCTTAGCCACTGAGATTGAAGCACACAGCTTCAGTATCAGCTGTGGTTTGACTGTGACAAGCTAAACTTACTGCAGAAGTACAATATGCTGATAACAAAGAATACAAATGAAGATTGGAATGCCAAGCATTTTATCTCACAAACAATTTCAGCCATTTCTTGAAAAGTAGAAGGAATTGTCTTGATTTTAGGGGATATAACCCAAATCTTTTCTCTAATTCTTATCAAGCTTACACAAATTATTTCCAGTCAATTGCCAAAAATGTTGAAGATTATGTGTCATTTCATTTATTTCTCTTTCTAGATGTTTAAAGCTGTAAATATATATATATAAATAGCATTTAGGCCAGCCCTGCTTGTTGAAATAATAGCGTTTTGAGGGCATGGCAAAAGGTGCAAAGGTCGGGAATCCTACGAATCTCATTCCAGAGGGCAGATGCCCACACAGAGAAGGGTCTCCCCCTGGGGGTCACCAGTCGACATTGTTTGACTGACGGCACCCTGAGGAGTCCCTCTCTGTGGGAGCGTACTTGTTGATGGGAGGCTATTGGTGGCAGAAGGCGGTCTTGTAAGTACCCAGGTCCTAAGCCATAGAGCTCTTTAAAGGTGGCAACCAGCACCTTGAATCGCACCCAGAAGACCACCGGGAGCCAGTGCAGCTCGCGCAGGAGTGGTGTTACATGGGAGCTTCAGGTCGCTCCCATAATTACCCGAGTGGCTCATATAAAAATTGTTTTAAAAGAAATTTTTAAATTTTTAAATAAAGGAATATTTATTTTTCCTCTAATAAAACCTTCTTTAAGATCTGTAATGTTCTGGCTGTTGAATTCATTATTATCTAACTTCATGTAAGTGGAAGCAGCTTCTTTTACATAAAGATGTTTGAACTGCATCAAAAGAAGTGTTACAAGCATAACAAATCACTTATTAGAAACAACCTCTTTAAGAATATTGGATAAATATAATAACAAAATAAGTCTAGGCTGATACAGTATGCTAAAAATTGTTCAAGGGGAAGAAAACCCTTACAACCTGCAAAACATAACTATTTACAAAAGAAAATTTAGCTATTAACCACCCCAAAATGAAATAATTCAAGATAGTCAGATAATGCCTTCATGGTTTCAGTATGTCCAAATGAGTACTACAGTGGAAAACAAATCACAAGAACAAGGCAAAATTTACAACACACTTGTTGTAAGCAAGGACACTTGCTTGAAAAAATATATGTTGCTACTGAAAGACAGGCAGAGACTCAATGAGCCAATTGTAATGAACTCAAGAATTGAAAAGGACAATGGCATGGAAAAATGAGAGTATTAGAGGACGACAAACATTAAATTCACTGCAAATAATACACTTAGAGAAAGTATTTTGTTTTGCTGATACATAATTCCAGTGATGATTGGACAACAGAAATTCAAATTATTTTTGGAAATGTATATCCAGTTGCAAATTTTTTTCATATCTGGTAACAATTACATAAAGTTGAAAATGATGATCTACTGCAGAATGCAACAAGTCTTAAATGTTGACTTTCCTTTTTAAAACCATTTTTTACGTTAAGTATTACTAAACTTTACATTTACAAAATATGCTGATGGCGTCATGTACTATATAACAACTGCTTTTTACTGGAAAATAAATGTAATTCCTTCAATATAGAAATGACTGTTTAAATTGTGAGAATATGCTTCACTATCCAAAATAATATTCTCATACAAAAAACAAGTCTGACATTCATTTTTAGATTTATGGATTATAATTCTGTGTATGGCTAGCTGCCGTATCAGAGACTGGTTTCTCTTAAAATAAAGATGCTAAACTGTTTACTTATTTTCATTATACAAATGAATTAGTTAATTTAGAATTTGGATTAATGTAGATCCGAAGGTCTGAATAGGAAAGAAGGTTTGGTGCAACACAAGCAACAAAAATAGTTTTGGGTTTTGCCCCTCCCCTTGCTCCCGGAACAGATTTTCCATTCTAGGCTGCTGTTCTCTGCTTATTGTGCAATTTGGGTATTGGATTGACAGCTCCTAATTGAAGAAGATCTGGCAGCTGTCATCAGTAGGGCCTTTGCACAACTTCATCCTGTTTCCAGCTGCAACTGTTCCTGGATTGGGAGGTTCTGTTTGCTGTCAAAATGCTTTAGTCATGGTTGGACTATAGCCATGTGCTTAAATGGGGCTGACTTTAAAGACCATATTGAGAATACAGTGGTGTGCCTAGTTAAGGGGCCTCCCAGGTTTGCCCATGTAACCCCACTTACTTTGTGAGCTCAAGACTGAGCTCAATCTTGTGAGTCTGATTCTATTATACCTCCTCCTCCTATTTATAATTCAGTGAATTAGAGAGGTGTCTGAACTTCTTCCAAATAATATCTATCTATTGTGGATTTAAATATATATTCTGTTCCCTGTCACCTTGACAATGGAGCTGGCATCAAGGTCATCTCTTAACTGTTTATACCAGGCGCTTGAAAAGTACAAAATTCTGGATGGAAGAGAACAGGCTCTCATTGAAACAAAACAAAACTAAGGTGCTGTTGTACATCTAGACCTGCCCATTGTCTTTTGGTTATATGCCATGGATGTGTGGATATAATATATAGAAAGAAACATACAGATGTGTCACTGGTCTATTTACAGCATGAAAATAGTATCCATTTATTATTCTGAAAAATAACACAGTTTATCAGAACATTGTATAATATGGTTCATTGCATAGTCTAAGAAAGCAAATTATAAATGTCAAACTATTTTAAACATTGCACTTAGGATGTACATACGGATATGAATTATGAGAGGAAAATTCATTAATCTATAATAAAATATAAAAAGATTAGGCATCTTTCTTGTTTTTATCAAATCGCTCCAATAACGCTCTAAATATATTTCCAGGTAGTTTCTGGTGTTTGTCTCGGAGGTTTTCAATTGCAATCTTAGTCTGTTAAATACAGAAGAGGAAGAAGATGGCATAAAGTCAATACCATTTTTAAAAATATATTCACAGATCATCTCTCAGAAAGGTTTTCTTATCTTTTCACAAGACTTTTCTTTAACTTAATTTTATTGGTCCATGTCTTACATTATTTGACTATAAAAATTAGTATGGCCTCCTTTAAAACTTAATTTGATATTTCCTCAGTCTTTTGTCAAGGATAAACATAGTTAATAGAATTTAAGATGCCAGTTTATATCGATCATCCTCACTGTTCTCAAATCTATTCCAGTTTGACTGGCACATTCTTAAATTGTGGTGTCCAATAAAGAAGACAGAATCTGGAAAATTAGAACTGAATGAAAGTAGTAGCTTCTATAACTTGAAATTGTATTTTTTTGCAGCCATGAGAGAGTGCTTCAGCATGTAGTTCACCACAATGACAAGAGATTTTCCTCTCCTACAGTATTAGACATATATCTCTAAATATACTCATTTCTTCCCAGAATTGTGGATCTGAATTCAGAATGATATGATAGGTAAAACTTTCTGGTTTAAATTGACAATGATTTTTTTATAGACAGAAGTTAGATCAGAGCTTCTTGTTACAAAATAGACATTAACTGATAGTACATAGTAAATGTATGTGTATATTACACTGTCCTGAAAGCTGCAAAAACTATCTTGTTTTTGTGACACAGTGGACCTAGGTTGTCTTTGTAATCATTTTTTATTCTGTTGAATTCCGTCTGATTCTCAGAAACTGCTTGAAACAGTCCCTGCAGTTTTCTTGGCAAGTTTTTTCAGAAGTAATTTGCCATTATGTCCTTCCCAGGGATGAAAGAAAATGACTACCTGAAGTCACCCCGCTGGTTTTGAGCCTAAGATGGGAAGTCTCCTGGCTTCTAGCCTGATGCCATCTGTCTCACTTTTCTCTCACACACTTCCTTTTGTCACTCTCTTTTCTTCCTTTTTCTTCCTCCCTGCCCCTTCCCTGTGCCACTACAATAGCCATGGAGATAAATAATACTCCCCTTGCAGGAATGTCCTATGTGTTGAAGATTGTGATGCACAAAAATGTTTGCTGTAACATATTGTTAAACTCTCTTCAAGTGTCTCTGTTAAATTTGCAGCACAATTATGTTGAATGTCTAAGTTACATTAACAGAGGAATTCAGTCAAGGTCAGGTAAGGTACTAATACTGCTCTATAAAGCCTTAGTAAGACCACACCTAGAATACTGCATCCAGTTTTGGACACCATACTATAAAAAATATGTTGAGACTCTTGAGAGAGTGCAGAGAAGAGCAACAAAGACAATTAGGGGACTGGAGGCTAAAACATACAGTATGAAGAACAGCTGCAGGAACTGGCCATAGCTAGTCTAGTGAAGAGAAGGACCAGGGGTGACATGATAGCAGCATTCCAATATTTGAGGGGCTGTCACAGAGAGGAGGGGTCAACCTATTTTCCAAAACACATGAAGGCCAGACAAGGAGTAATGGATGGAAACTGATCAAGGAGAGATTCAACTTAGAAATAAGGAGAAATTTTATGACAGTAAGAACAATCAACCATGGGACAGCTTACTTTCAGAAGTTGTGGGTGCTTCATCACTGGAAGCTTTCAAGTAGAGACTGGACAGCCAACTGTCAGAAATGGTATTGGGTCTCCTGCTTGAGCAGGGGGTTGAACTAGATTATCTACAAGGTCTCTTCCAACTCTGTTATTATATGTCTTTAAATGCATTAATTGTGTTTCAATTAGGCAGAGTCCTATACAATTGTTTGTCAACTGCACATTGGATAAGCATTTTTGCCTGAGATCAAATCCTGCAATACCCTGTTCAACAGATGCTTCCCAAGTCATGAAAAACCTTCAGAGTGTTTCTAAAGAAAGGATTTAATTCCAGTGTGGATTCACAGGAATCCAGCCCACTAATTTGAGACCATAACTGGGTTACTTTGACAAATGTTTTCCTGAGAGTGGGGCTTTCTACATTCACAGAATTAGTATGATCAATGTAACCAACCATAAAATAGGTAAATGTTTATCTGGCAAGAATTCTTAATAAATCCATGCTTTGCTATCCATTATGTCCAAACTGCTTAGAGTTTTAGAACTTTATGATCTCCTTTAGCCTCTTTCTACATATTCATCTCAAACTGACATTTCATGTTAGCATTTTGCTTCCTTTTTTTTTTGAGATACTGATAGTATTTTCCCTTCTCCAATCAACTCAAACTTTGCTTATTTTCCAGTGAATGTAACTATCCAAATATCTGTATTTAGTGAATTTTATGTTGAATCAGTGTAAATATATTTAGAAGAGATATGCCATAGGGTGAAGCAAATAGCAAAAGAAGGATTATCATATTGGGATTTGATGTCAAACATTCTCAGTAAAGGGAAGGAACTGGCAGAGTGATAGCCAAAGCTTTAGATTCTGTGGCTACTTCTGGCATGATGTTTGAGGGAAGATCAGGAGGTCAGGAGAGATATGGAGAGATGTAGATGAGCTGGAGATATTGATGAAAATTACTTTCCTTTTCTATTAAAAGAATTTTTAACAAGTACAATGCTAATTTTTGTGTGGTATTATTCAAATCCTTAGTTTCAATTAAACTTTTTCCTAATTTTACCATAATCGATAAAACATTCATTGAAAGAGGGAATTTGGACACACATTGTTTGAAATATATAAAATAACTATCAGTTCTGACTGTATCTCAAAACTAAAATGTTATGCAGAAAAAAAAACAATATTTTTAAGAGATGGCTTTTGGTGAAAAGTTTGCTTACTTTTTCAGCTAGCTCCCTAGCAGTTAGATTTGGGTCATATGGGATGGGTTCTCCGATGTAGGTGCGGAGTTTGACGGGAAACCCACCATATATTGGGAGAACAATAAATCGAAAGTGTTCATACAGCCATTTTGATAGCCCTGTAGAGGAAATAAACAAAGTGGAAGATAAAATAATTAATTCATAAGGATGTGGACATCTCTATTTTAAAAAAAAATGTTATGTTGCATCTTAAAACTGGAGAAATGAACTACGATGTTAACTTCTGCAGTCCACTTCAAAGTTGTAGAATGTGACCCTAAGACTGGAGTATTTATCTATGATACTGAAAAGGAAAAAAACACAGCAAAATAATATTTAAATTAAATCCAAAGGGTCAGCTGAGTGGGGAAAACATTTTCTTTGCTGTTATGGCCAAGAGCCACTCAAATGGTGGATGAATCACTGATGCCAAGGTGGCAAGTAAAACACTGTGGCAAATGATTTCAGTTTTTCTAATGTCATCTCCTTTTCTTTCCTTCCACCTCCCCCATCATTACAGACTTTTTCAGAGAAGTAGGTCTTTGTATGAGGTGCCCCAAGTAGGATAATTTGAGCCATTTGTACCTTGAGTGAGAACTCTGGATTGATTTGTTTGATTCATTTGCTGGATGATGCAATTGTTTGACTCGTGTTTTTTTTCCCTTTTTGCTGTTCACAATATTTTCAGGAGTGTTTTTCAACCACCAAAAGTCCAAAAGTGTCAATGCTTTTTCTATCCTATTTCTTCAAAGTCAAAAAGCTAGAAACTGACTGATCTTTTTGGAAGGTATTGCCATTATCTAGGCAATTGATATGTAAACTTTCCCTCCTCCTTGTTAAAAAGAAGGTTCATTGTTAACGTCATCCTTGGTGCTACTTTGTCTTCCATGATTTCACAGAAAGGTACTCCAAAATGTCATCCTCAAGCTCTTTGGATTGCTTCTGCTTAGATCCATTGGACATAAAATAGAAATTGACCACTGTCCACTTCCTGTCACCTGTTATTCTCTGAGAAACATTCCCATTCCTCCCTGGTGTAGAACTGGTTTCAAGCAGACACGAGGCAGAAGTGTGGATTGGGGACTTGGGGATTGGGGGACAGGGTCGAAGGGGAAAATGGATCTTCTCTTCCAGTCAACTTACTAGCTATCTGGAAATGTGAAAATGTGAAAAATGGAAATGGAGAAATGTTGTTTTGCTGCTAATATGGAAGAAAAATTAATTGCCCAGCCATTTAGTCCCTAAGGGAAGAAACAATCTTTCCTTTCTCTTTAGACCATGAAGTCATTTTGCCCATATGGACAACTTATCTTAACACCTTTACCTGATTCAGCTTTGACCTACTTCATCTCTCAACTGATTCACAGGCATTTATAGACACACACACACACACACACACACTACACACACACACACTACACACACCCACACACACACACACACACACACAAAGAGAGGGGGGAAAGCAAATATAATGATTGAGAATTAAATAAATAATTATATAGGAAGGAATATGAAACTCACGTGTGTTTCCAAATGTCCTGTATGCTTCCCGGAGATTTTCTGTAAACATAGGGATGATTGGCTAGAAAGAAAAATACAGGGGGGAAAACCCCAAGAATAAAAACTGATACGAGAAAGCATTTTTGTTTAGATTGGAACTGTTAAGGAAAACCAGTTTTAAGGAAAATTAGATTTGGTTGTTTCCTGCTCTTCTAGAATAAATGCCAATGTTATACATTAATGGAATAGGCATTATTATATGTTGAAACATGTACAACTTATTGACAAGATTTCCATCAGAGAATATTTACTGACAATGCTATGTTATGTTTCTCTTAAAGTGGCCCACTCCATTGTGGTTGGTATTGTATTTATACATTTAGATATATAAGCTGCCAAATCAAAAGATAGGTGCATATACAGTACATAGTCCTTGACTTATGACTGTAACAGAGCCCAAAATCACAATTATAAGTTGTTATGGTTGTAAATCAGGTATCCATGTGACCAGAAATAAATTTCTGGCTTTTTCCATGCAAGGACTGAAGAAGTTTGTTGGATGAGAAGCAAAATGTCAAGGAAAAACAAAGAATGTCCAATTGCCTCTTGAAAAAACACCTTTGGGATTTTCATGGCAGTCGTTAAACAAACACCATGGTTGTTAAGCAAATGCTGCAGTCATTAAGGGATTGTTGGTTTTTGCTTGAAACTAGCAAAAAATGTCAGAAAACAGCAAAAAAAAAAACCTTTGTAAATTGGAGTCATGTGACTGTGGAATACTGTACTGAGTTCTAAAGGTGACTTTAGAACTCAGGCCATCACATGACCTCAGAGGAGACGTGTGACCATTTACATTGCCAGATATGCTTTATGCACCCATTCCATGGCTGTCACAACTTTGAACAGTGATAAAATGATGAATTGTTAAACAAAAACTATCTTTAGCATTGAAACAATGTAAAGCAATCAAAGGTCCATAAACAAATACAGAGCATTGGAGAGAAAAAACACCGATCAAACGTTTTTCATGTGTTGGGTTCACAAATTAAATTGAATTGTGTTTGAAAAGCCAGGTTTTTTTTACACCTTTTCTAAAAGATGTTAAGTTTGGCTCAGACAAACCTCCAAGAGGATGATATTCCAGATGGCAACAGAGAAAGCATGGCTCTGAGAACCCACAAGATGGCACCGAGTAGCCACTTCTTTGCTCTTGTAGGACAGGTAGAGATAATTGTAGAAAGGCAGTTAAAAATAAAGAGATCTAAACCATCTACAGCAGGGGTGTCAAACAGGGGTGGGTTCTACTTACCTTTACTACCGGTTTGCAGTGGGGCCACGCGTGCGTGCACGTGCTCTTTTGTGCAAGTGCAGAAGCTTCTGCACATGCGCAGAAGCGTTTTGATGATATTGGGGTTGGTGGGCGGAGCCTCCTGCCGGTTTTACTACCAGTTCTATGGAACCAGTACTAACTGGGGGCAGCCCACCACAGGTGTCAAACTGGCAGCCTGCCGGCCAGATGCGTCATGCACAGGCTACATCCATCCCAGCTCAGCAAATGTGGGAAAGTCGTAAAACATCACATGAAGCCAATGTGCAACTCCTAGAGCCGAGGAGTTATAAGGATATAACAGGGTGCTTATTGAGCCACTTTCTAGACTATCTTTAGCTTCCAAATCATTATCATAGGCAGCTCGATCTAAAACTCTTAGAGAATACTCCACATATTACAGTGGTGGCTTTCAAATTTTTTTACTATCGGTTCTGTGGGTGTGGCTTTGTGGGCATGGCAGAGGAAGGGTTCTGTAAAATCTCCATTCCCTCTCAATCCAGGGGAAGATTACTGCAAAATTTCCATTTTTTCCCAATCAGCTGGGACTTGGGAGGCAGAGAATAGATGGGGCTGAGCCAGTCAGAATTTTTATTACTGGTTTTCCAAGCTACTGAAAATTTCTGCTAAAATTTCTGTTCTCCAGAACTGGTCAGAACCTGCTGAAACCCATCTCTGACATATTAGTAAAGTGCTTTTCTAGATCAGCTCTTTGTAAATGACAACTTACCACTTTGTTTTTTAAAGCCACTTTAGCAAATCCTGTATGGGTACTCCACTCCAGATTGTAGTTTTCATTACTAAAATTTTGCTCTCTCAATCCACCAGGTGCTATTCCTAATAAGTAGCCTCTCTTCAAAGTGTCAGAACAGAATGTTTGCTTGCCTTCGATGCAACCTACTACATCAAGGCATAGTTTTATACCTGTAAAAAATTGGAGGAAATAAACCATTGTATATGAATATAATTTATACCAAATATATTATCCAAATGCCATCATTCCAGTGATATTGTCCGATTACATTTTCATAATAGGACAACCCTCAATTCTATCTTACCACTCTGAAAGAATTGAGGGTAGATAAAGGGTGAGATACAGAATGACAATGTCTGTCCTTGTTTCAGCTGGGACAACTTAATGTGAATGTTGGAGTTGTTTTCAGTGGAATTCATTGTTAATGCTTCCTTTCCTCACTTTTACTCAGGGATTCAGGAGCAAGACACAATGAAGGATACTCCTTACATTTTCTTTTCAATGGAAACCAAACCAAACAAAGGTTAAATGTTCTGACCTAGGCTTCTCCAGCAGCACGAAGCCAAGTCCTCGTCCCAATAAACATCTTTTATTTAATTTACAGTGAAATCCTCTCCAGCAAAATCTTTCCTCTCCCAAGTCTTTCAAGATAGTTCACAATTACTGACCTTCATCATGCCTGTAGAGTGGCCAGGCTGATTTCTTTTAGATGCTGCAATCCTTGGCAAGAATGTAGAAATGAACTAATTGTCTCCTGCAAACACCCCTCCCCTTTCTCTCTTCTTTTATTCTCTATGTGAGGGGCCCTTCATTGTCCATCTGTAGCCTTACTCCTAAGTCGACCCTTATTCCTTAGCTGTTCCCTTCATCTGGCGACTCTGTGCATGCGCACACTGGGGACAGGCTCTAGCTGTTCATCTGCCTCACTGATGTCTGACCCTGAAGGCAGCTGATACCTGTCATATGGCCCTAGCCCCCTCTGAGCACTCGTCAGAGCCTTCCCCAAACTCCAGGACTGGCCCATGTTCCTCCCCAAACTCCTCACTGTCCGAATCTGCTGCCAGCTCTGCTGGGCGCTGGCGGGCCACAACATTAGAGGGATATGGAAATCTTCTTTGTAACACATTTTTCTTGACATAGAAGTTGATTTCTGGCAAATTCCTGGACAAATCCCAGCAGTTTTGTTGGCAAAATTTCAGAAGTGGTTTGTCATCACCTATTTCATAGGGCTCAGATGAAGTGATTGGCTCAAGATCATGCTTGTCATTTTGTGCCAAAGATGGGACTAGAACTTATAGTCTCCCAGTTTCTAGCCTGGTAACTTAAGCACGACACCAAACTGCTCTCCTGACATATGGTTAGCTTCAAGTCAAACAAAGACAAATTCTTTTTGGAGGGCAGCAGGTGATTTTCTCTGTGACTTATCCTCTCTTACTCTATCCCAGTTATGGTCTGGTTAATTCATTCAGTTTCTATAAAATATGCATCTTCCTTCCCAATTACAGTGGTACCTTGTTCCTCAACTGTTTTGAAACTCATCAAACTCATCCAACTCATCACCCCATTCCTAAGAGGTCTGTAAGGGGCGTGCATAAGAGCACCAGCGTGC
Source organism: Stegonotus admiraltiensis (assembly GCA_032468215.1). NCBI lineage: Eukaryota > Metazoa > Chordata > Lepidosauria > Squamata > Colubridae > Stegonotus > Stegonotus admiraltiensis. The sequence goes on along the minus strand of JANHZT010008119.1, from coordinate 31,378 downwards.
ATACCATCCCTGTCCTAATGTTCCCTTTAATTGTATTCATTTTGTGTATTCAATTCATGCTTATACTTATATATATTATCTAATATGTCCTCGACAAAATAAATTGAATAAATAAAAATAAAAATCAATCAATCAATAAATTTGGTACCCAACACATTTTGATGTGAAATTGTTGTACCAGTATTCATTGTTTGTTTGGTACTTGACACTCAAGCTAGAAATTGTCGGTGTCCTTTGCCTTATGACTATTACATTATGAATCATGGGAAAAATTTGTTTGATACTCATTGTTTTTGGTACTCCTCACATGTCCTAGAACCAATTAACCAATTAAGGATAAGTACCAACATACCACTGTATAAGAACATATTTAGATATATTTAAAGCAGCAGCTGAAATCAAACTTTCTCTTTCTGAGACAAAAATCAGAATTTCTTGAAAAGGAAGCATTCTCTTCATTATTTCTCCTTGCACCTTTGGGGATGAAGTGAACACATTATCTTGAAGTGCCTTTTTCTCAGAAAGGAAATCTTCTGATAGCTGAACTGGTCCCTGTAGTCAGGAGTGGGATGACTGTTGCCATCCAGTACTTCTTTTAATGAAAGAAAAAGATGAAATTTCAGTTGGGCTTTTCCTGCTTGGAAGAAATTTGTTTTCTAATGGTGCAAAAACCCTTAGTTCACCTAATCTTGTCTGGCAAGGACAATAGTTTAAATAACACATTGTGGTAACTAAAAGAGAACTACCTATAATTTTAAATATAAAGTCAAAATACCTTACCTGGTATTAAATAAAAGAAACAATGAACCACAGAGTGGATTATTCTTCCAGTCTTTTCATAGAGTGTAGCTATAAAGAAGATATAGTCAAAAACTACTGCTCCATGGTAATAAACAATCAATCCTGGTCCTTCTGGTAGATTCGCCGTACCGATGATCTCATAACCTGAAAAAGTAATTTTTGTTTGTAGAGGATTCATGGAGATAAAACAAATTCATTTAGAACAGAGAAAATACATAATGCAAAACATGTAGGGTATTTTCTTAACCAGATGGTTTGTGACTTCTACCAGCAATTTCAGGGAGCATAACCAAAATCTCTCGAAGAATACTGGGAATCATGTTCTAAACATGTCTGGCGGATTTAAAAAATGCTATTGTAACTGTGAATGATAGTAGCAAATTACTCTAAATCTTGTTTAAAAATCACTTTTCTATGTCCTGCCAGTGTCTGACAATCATGGGCAATTCAGGCAAGTGGAGGGGGGGAAGCCACTCTGCAGTCATCCCTCATCAAGTCCCACAGGGTTCAATTTTTCCTCTCTATTCTTTAACATGAAACAAATTCTGGAGGTCATTTGTCAGTTTTGATTTTTCTTCAATAGAAAGAAAAATCTCTCAGCCCTGCCTAAAATGGCCACAAGCTCCAAACTGAACTTCTGTCATTATGAAAAGTGTGGTGAAAACTTTTATTACTTCTTGTAACATGCTTCTGTTGTTCTGCAGCTTTATTCAATTTTGGAAGAAGGCAATAAGTGAGATTGGCTGGGTGCTATGTACAGCACTGTACATAGCATCCAGCACTGTACAGCACTTTCCCAGTAACTTAGGTTCAATAATGTCTTGTTTATTCACAAGCAAAGTCTTGACTGTGAAACTGCTTTTGATTTTGATGAAGTGGACAGATTGCTCTCTGGTATGTTGTTCGGCATCTGATAATTTAATTCGTGCACTTCTGGCTCTTACGTAAAACATGGGTATGTATAGGGGCATATTGTCTGAGGTGCCTCATCATAGGAAGGGGTGGTACATGGAATCTTGAAGGATGTTTGGGTGTACTCCATCCTCAACCCAATCATTCTTGGTAGCTCCCAGCATTGGACCTACCTTTAAAAAAAACATATTGAAAATGTGATTGTAGGGCAGCTACAACACTCTAGATCCGTGATGGTGAACCTATGGCACGGGTGCCACAGGTGGCACGCGGAGCCATATTGGTGGGCACGTGAGTGTTGCCCTAGCTCAGCTCCAGCGTGCATGCGCACACTGACCAACTGATTTTCAGGTCTTCCAGTCCCACCGGAAGTCAGGAAACTGGCTGTTTTCAGCCTCCGGAAGGGTTAGGAAGGCTGTTTTTGCCCTCCCCAGGTTCCTAGAAAGCCTCTGGAGCCTGGGGAGGGGGAAAAACGGGCCTACTGGGCTCACTGTGCCATCATGTGCCAAAAACAGGGGGAAGTGTGTGGGGGTCACGTGCGCATGCATGGGAGGGCAGGGTGCATTGAATTATGGATGTGGGCACACACACCTGCGACCCCCCCGGCTCCCCCTGCTTCTGGCACGCAATGGCAAAAAGGTTAGCCATCACTGCTCTAGATGAAACAGATCCTCTATAGTACTGACTCTTAACTAGTCAAGGTCAACATTTAATGTTTACTCTTGTGGATAACCTTTGTCTAGGGCTGGAAGGAGATAGTACACCCCTCCTAGTCCTTTGATAATTATTGTTATCCTTCTGGGCTGGTTGGACATTGAAGGCATTGTTTTGAAGAGATTCCACTTCTACCTTCCTTCATGGGCAATTCAGGTCAGTAAGGGGGAAAGAAGCCCCTCACAGCCATTCCTCATAAAATCCCACCGAATTCAATTCTTCTCTACTATTTAACATAAAACTAATTGTGGAGATCACCTGTCAGTTTTGAGTCTGGTATCATTAACATTGTTATGAAACCCAATTTTACTCATAAGCTGTGCAGAAGACTCTATTAATACATGCAGTCCTCATAATCATAATTGAGCCTGGAATTACAGTCATAAGTCATAGTGTTCATTAAGAGGCTGCCATGTGACCACATCCAATTTTAACACTTTTTTGTGACAGTTATTAAAACAAATCCATTTTATTGAATGAGAATTTTTTGCCAGAAACTGGAAGTAAACTTCAGCAAACAAACAAAAAACAAAAAAAGCATACCTCATCCCAAATGTGATTATGTGACCATGGAGTTGTGTGTGTGTGTGTGTGTGTGTGTGTGTGTGTGTGTGTGTAACTATTGGAACTCTGGAACTGGTTTGTAAGTAACTTTTAATGGGTCTGTTGTAACTCTGAATTGTTGCTAAGTGTCCAGTTGTTAAGGTGGAAGATTATCTGTATATTGACCCACTATCAAGACTTAATTAGGACCTGGATGGTACAAAATTAGGTGACATTGAACCCCAGCAAGTTGGAGTTACTGTTTTTAGGTTAAACTTTCATGGATAGAAATATTCGATATCTCAAATGTTGGCTTTAGAATTTATACTTAAATTTGACACAGTGTTGTGTTAATTACAGTATTGCCTTAATATATTGTTCATCAGTTATATCACTTTTCCTTCTTATTGTTTTTAATTGTGTTAATTAAATATTTTTAAACTTTAATACAGAAACATTTTGGTTAGAAATTGGGCATGAAATGTTTTACAGTGCTCTCAATTCCTAATGATGTATCTGAGATTCATTGGTTATTCATCCTTACCTTTCTGTTTAATTTGGATTTTCATTTGACTATTATAATCACTGTGATTATCTTTGTAATCTGTTTTTCCATTGTTTAAACTTATATCTGTATTAATATTATTAATTTACTTTCTTGAAAAATGTAAGAATATACAATATCTGTATTAACTGAGATGTTTGTAAGAATATCTCTCTCTCACCTCCTCCCACTGGATCAAGTATCTGAACTTTGTTGAGATTTTGATGGAACAAGGAGAATAAGATTAAATCCCAGCAAGATGGAGTTATTTTTTAAAATTTATTTAGGTTCACTAACTGCTTTGTGGCTGACTTTTAATTTATATTAATTTATATTTATATTATATTACCACTTATGACTATATTTATTTGGCACCATTTTGATGCAAATATCAAATAAATAAAACACATTTCACACAGCACATTGTTTCAAGAAATATTGGACAATCTGTGGGCCACAGACAAGTGAAGACTCTGACTGGAATAAATTGTCTACCCTCTTATTTATCTTGGGACTATTTAAGGACTACTTACCATGCAATATCTTTCCGCATAAAGCCACCAAATTTGCTATCCTTTGCTTTGGTTTGTTCCATAACTCATTGTAAGTGTCTCCTTTTATGTTATACTTTTTCTTCCAAATATATAAACAAAATGTGCATGCATAGCAGACTAAAACAATGCCTGAAGGTACATAATATATAAGCAGAAAAAATGCTAGTAATAGCAATAGAGGCTGAAGTACAGAGTTCACAAAGTCCTCCGAGTAACCAAAACCAATCCAGTCTTTTAGCATGTGAAGAAACCATGTCATAGATTCATATTCAGATGTATTCAACATAGTAGCTTTCTTTCATTCATGTCAAACAAAGAGGGTGGGGAGAGAGGGAGAGAAAGAAAATCATGATTTATTTTGTGGGAGGGAAATGATGTTATTTATCAGCTTGTGTTACAAACACAGACAAACACATCATTATTCTTTTCAAATTAAATTCACAATTTTGAACCATTTTATTGCACTTAACTTTTATAGGTTCTGTTTAACCCTCCCCTTTCATAAATCCACACACACTTTCAAATGGTACCTAGAATATACAGTATAAGCACAGTATAAGCAATATATGCACTGTTGTTTTCTTATAAACCTACATTAGTTCTGCTAAAAAAAGAAATAAAAAAATAAAGAATGGGAACTGGGAAAGAATGCTGGAAAATAACAATTATTCTTTGTGTATCCAATTTGAACTATATTCAGAATTTTTCTAAATGCATGTTATAAAATTGATAATAAATGGCTTTTCCTAATTAGACATAATCTATTTGACTTTGTCTAAAATTCTAAACAAAACTACTTGACACCTGAGCCATGATCAATGAAAATTGTTGTGGAATTAATTATGTGCCTAACATTATTCTCTTAAATTTATCCATGTACTAAAATTCTATCTAACTGCAGTCTAATCAGACTCTTAGTGGTTACAGTAAAATGAAATATATCAAAGAGTAAATAACAAATAAACAAAATTCCAAACAAATGGATTCACAAGCAAAACTTTGTCTTCAGCTTGTTTATGAAGATGTATGCAGTAAGATCTGAGCTCATATCAAGCAGCAGGCTGCTTCAGGGGGCCTTTGCTGCCACTGAACAAAATGCCTTTGAGCATCAGCCCCCAGGACCTTCCACATCTGAAGAACAATTAGCTGTTTATCCTGACATGACCTCATGCCAAGTGGAGATGCAGTCTCCCAAGCCTCCCAAGTCTCCAAGGGCTGCCCTTTAAATCAATCAAGGAAGCATAGAGAAACCCTTAGGAGAGCTAGAGAAAGATAGCATAGAATAAAAAGAGCCTTGGTAGTACAGTGGACTAAAACACTGTTATTAACATCTGCTGCTTGCAATTACTGCGAGTTCAATTGTCACCAGGCTCAAGGTTGACTCAGCCTTCCATCCTTTCTAAGGTGGGTAAAATG
>JANHZT010008119.1:3966-14023 GCA_032468215.1 Stegonotus admiraltiensis | reverse complement strand
GGACCACCTTTGGTGGAAATGTAACAGCACTCCGTGTGCCTTCAGTGTTCAGTCACGCAGGCCATATGACTGGAGACGTCTTCGGACAGCGCTGGCTCTTCAGCTTTGAAATGGAGATGAGCACTGCCCCCTAGAAGCAGGAATGACTAGCACATATGTGCAAGAGGAACCTTTACCGTTATACTTTTCTATAACATAATGGTTTGAAACCTTTAGGGTAGGGGAAATTTCACAACAGATGTTCTACCGTCTAGTCAATGCTTCTTCTAAATCTATATGTTATAGGGTTACTTTAAAATGCAATCCAGCAAAATAGCTCATATTATCAGAAATTGAAATATAATGCTTGTTGCTATTTATTAATGAATAATAGAATGAGAAAATAAAAGACTTACTATTTAAAATGAAAACAATTCAATTTGAAATAAAACAATTCTTGGATCTTATAATTTGTATGCTGGCTAGATGGTTTGTCATTTTCTTCTCAGCTAAAACATGTTGATCATCACTGACCAAATTAAGAAAATAAATTAGTACTGCTGATTGCTTTATTTCAGAAATAAACCAATTTAGTATTTCAAAAAATGTACTTTCTTATTACATTGTTCAGCTTTCTGCTCTCAAAAAAATTTTTAATTTTATTTTTTATTCATTTTATTTCTTTCCTTCAGGCTTAAAAATGCTTGGCAGTAATTTGAAAATGATAACTGGTTCAAAGGAAGAATGTCTTCATGCCCTGAAGAATGGCGATTGGGTGGCTATTTCACCAGGAGGAACACGAGAAGCTATCTTTAGTGATGAAACCTATAACATTTTATGGGGTAAACGCACAGGTTTTGCAAAAGTTGCTTTAGAAGCAAAAGTGGTAAGTCCTACCAAATACATAGCAATAGGAATGACATATAGACTTATATACTGCTTCATAGGGCTTACCAGAACTCCCTAAGCGGCTTACAAATTCAGCATATTTGCCCTCAACAGTCTGGGTCCTCATTTTATCCATCTGGGAAGGATGGAAGGCTGAGGCAATCAGAATCTTACTCCTGCCTGTGGGCAGAGTTAGTCTGCAGTATTGCATTCTAACCACTGCACCACCATGCTCGTACATGGAGAAATCTCACTGTATATTCCACAACATCCATCAGATTGCATTTTTATTAATTCCATGACAGTTGTCTTATTATTTAATTTGTATCCCACCCTTTTACAAATAACTCCAGGCAACATATCCAACACACCTCCTCCCCTCAACCACAGTCCTGTGAGGTGGGTTGGGCTAAGAGAATATGAGTGGCCCAAAGTCACCCACTGGCTTTCAAAGCTAAGGTAGAACTTGAACTCACAGTCTACTGCTTTCTAACTCAGTGCTGTAACCACTAGACCAGGGCTGTCAAACTCACAGCCCACAGGCCAGATGCATCACATGCTGGCCATGCCCAGTTTAGCAAAGGGGGGAAAGTCCCGATACATCATGTGATGCCACCGTGACGATGCCAGTTTGACAACCCTGCACTAGACCAAACTATCTGTAGAATCAAGTGGCATCTAAATCAAATTAATAAATTGACAATGCATGAGAAAGGCACCTATATAATGTGCCTTTCTCATGCATTATCATTCTATTTGTAATGTAGTTCTAACACACAACTCCATCTAATACACAAACATTTGGGAGGATGATAAATCCTAGTTGATCCTAGGGAGGATGATGGGAAGTTCCTAGTTCAAGCCTACCATCAACCATGACTTTGAGTCAATTATTATCTTTCAGCATCTGTATCCTATAGGGTTGTTTTTAAAGGAAGGGATGTTATATATTTTACAGGAAGGGATGTTATATAGGTTCCTGGCAGGAAGATGAGATATACATCTAATAACTTTGTAGATAAAGAACATGAGGAAGCTGCTACAGCAATTAAGAACAGGCACATTGTTCTTCAAATTACCAGTTATTAAAATGAAATATTTAAAATAAATGAAGTTGATATTTGCTTCCCTGCTTCTTTTCCCCAGCCCATAATTCCAATGTTTACAGAGAACGGCCGTGAGGGGTATAAGATACTTGGAAGAATACGTAAGTTAAACATACTACATATTTTCTAAATTTATAATCTGTTTGTTTTAAAAAAATAAACTATGTCAATGTTCCTAAACAGTCAAATAAACACATAGTATTTGTTTTATAGTGTTCCACCACAGCTCCAACACAGTGATTTTGCAGAGAGATGGAATTTTCTACTGAGCAAGTTTTACTAAGGGCTTTATTTATTTATTTATTATTAATTTATTTATTATTAATTTATTTTAGCCACCCATTTCAAATGCAAATAAGTCTGGGTGGTGTACCCCAATACTGGAACAATAAATATCTAAAATCATTATCAATACCTTTTCCTTATTATTAGTAACAAAAAATAAAACATTAGCATCCAGTTTATTTTTTTTCTAATTTAGCCCTCCATTTCACAAGCAACTGACTCATACAATTATAATATAAAAATTAAAGGCTTTAAAACACAAAACAAATAAATAACAAATAAAGGGATGTTAGTAAGTTCACCCATCCTCTAAGATCCAAGCTTGCTGGTACAATGCAGCATATACATAATATTTCTGATTTTACCAACGTTTTTTTCTGTTTGTAGATCTTGTTTTACTGGGAAACTGCATATTTCTACACTATGTTGCTACTTGTATTGGCTGAAGTCTAAGAACCCAAATTTTAAATAACTTATTATTTGAAATATACTCACTAAGCAAGGCAGGGGAAGACTGAACATCCTTCTGGATTTTTTTCTAATTCTTTAGCAACATAGCTACTGAAGTTATCTGTGTAGTAAACTAACAAGATGTGTTAGTCAGTGGTGGACTTCAAAAATTCACTACCAGTTCAGTGGGCATGGCTAAGTGGGGGAGGCCATGTGACTGAGTGGATATGGCAAACTTGATGTCACTCACGCCCATGCCCATTCAGTCACATGGCCCCCTCATCTAGCCATGCCCACAGGAAAAAGTAGGAAAATTTTTGGAATTTCCACCTATCTACCCCGCCCTCCTTTTGCCAGTCACTTCCTCCCCACCACCACCTCTTTGTTCAGGCTGCTTACCTTCCAAAGCAGCTGGTCCAGAGTCTGGAAGGCAAGCTGACCAGTTTTTGGTGGCCCATAGCCAGCTGCCACAGTATAGTGGCTCTCAAAGAGGCGGCTGCTGGTCGCAGGCCGCCAAAAAGTACCAGAGATCTCAGAAAAAGCTGCTGCCGTGTTCTTCACGCATGCGCATCCCATTGGACTTGAAAGGCAATGGGATGCGTGTGTGACAAATAGGGCGATGACAAACATGGCGGGCGGGGTGAGCGAGCGGTGACCCGAGGACTGGTTTGGGGACATGGCCAGCTGGCCATCGCTACTGGTTCAGCGACCTTGGCCAAATTTCCACAAACGGTTCACACAAACCAGTGCAAACTGGCTGAATACCACCTCTGGTGCTAGCAGCTATGGTCACGTTAAGTGCATACTTTGCTTCTGTGTCTGTGTGAAGATGTAATTTAGGCTGGGTGATATGTATTGCCAACTTAAATATTTCTGTGTCTTTGTGTATAAGTCCATCAAGGTGGATACTTTTGTGAGTGTGTCTGCTTTTGCTCTCTCCTTGTGTAATTTTTTTTTTTATCTGTATACTGTGAAGCATAGAATTCCACCCTGGTCACGTGATCAGGAGAGAGGAAATAAGGACGTTTAAACTAGAGCAATCAGTAGCACTCCCAAGGAGTCACTTAATTACTTATCTTCAAGGACCGCACTGATAGATTTTTTTCCAAAACCTTTTTTTCCCAGAAAAAGGATAGCCTCTGAATCTGAACAGTCTGAACAGGTCCAATCCATTTCACAACTCTCTTTTGCTACTTGGCCCACCATCATGGTTTTATTCTCTTTTATTCTGTTTTGAGAATTAATGTATCGATATAGATAGCCTTAAGTCTCCCTGTACTTCTTTCCAACATTCCAGATGAAAAAAATAATAAAAACAAAAAGAAATGCTTTCATATATGCAGTTATATTGTATGCTGAACTTAGAATGATACAGAATGCTGATTTAATAGTTGTCATCAATGATATAATAGGCATTGATAATTTAGGAGCTGCTGTAATTTCACATCACCTTTTAAAATATTTTTATTTAAGCATTTTTTAACAAAATACAAACCGTAAAAGACAATTAAACTATAAAATCATATAAGTTAACTTCAGAATTTTTCATCTGTTCATCTGAACCTAACCTTGAAGACTGTCTTATATACTTAACATGCAACCTAATTTTCTCATCATATAGAACCACTAAAAGTCTTATACGAATATGTTCGATGGCCACTAATTATTTTGTATGGAGGGTTTCCAGTGAAATGGCGTACACATATTGGAAAGCCCATACCATATGATCCAAACATAACTGTTGAAGAGCTGGTGAAAAAGGTAAACTGATCTATATGTGAGTATCATTAAGCAAAAACATTCAGGAGTCGAGAGAAATTTACATATGTGTTTTCTTCTTCTAATAGGCACAAAATGCTTTACAGACTTTAATAGAAAAAAACCAAAAACAACCAGGAAGTATAAGAAGAGGTCTTTTGGCACGGTTTCATAACAAGAAAAAAGAATAATTGCAATGAAAATACTATGTAACAATTACAGCCTTATCCTTATTGTAATTCTATATCCTCATGCATTATTGGATTATTGTTACTCTTCTAACCTTGTAAAGAGTTAAAATGAGGTCTTTTGATGTTGTTATATGTGTTATATATCTCCCACTGGCCAGTACACTCTCACAGAGAGGGTCTCCTCAGGGTGCCGTCGGTCAAACAATGTTGACTGGCGGCCCCCAGGGGGAGAGCCTTCTCTGTGGGGGCAGCTGCCCTTTGGAACAAGCTACCTCCAGGGATACGGCTCATCCGGGACCTCCGTACTTTCTGCCGTGCCCTGAAGACTTTTTTATTTCAGCAAGCCGAGCTGGCTTAAACTTTTAATTGACTAATTTTATGGGTAGGGGTTTTAACTGGGGGAGCCAAATTGGTTTAATCATCTTTTAAATTGTTTTAATTTTCATATTGTATGTATTTTATTCTTGGCTGTTCACCGCCCTGAGTCCTTCGGGAGAAGGGTGGTATAAAAAACAAACAAACAAATAAAAATATACACATTTAACTAAATGGGCTCCTGGAAATTATAGTTCAGCTGGTTTTGAAGTCTTCCAGGCAACAATGCTGAAGGATTTCATTCTCCATGCCCCGGGTGAGTAATTCATTTGGGCTTGGAATCTCAAAGCTTCTCTGGCCAACATGAGCTTGTTATACATTATTTTGGACCCAACACATATCATAGATATAATAATTTATTATTATATATTATTATATTATTATTAATAATGATATGTTAATAATAACATATTATATCTTGTCTTTCCCTTGAAGCAGATGAGACAATCTGAAGATGGAGGACATTGACATGTCAATTAGTACTTGGCACATAATTGAGTTATTATTTCGTTCATGTGCACATTGCTGCCATACTTAATCTGCAAGAGTGGTAGACTGGTTAGGAAGTCTTATCTCATGTGCCTGATGGAACAATTGACATTTCTAAGGTTTATGGAGAATTTTTCTGGGAAGAAGGTAGGCATTAGTAGAGGACAAAGGGAATAGCCTTGAAAGACAAAAAAGAAGAGCTGTTACCGAGGCAATGTTCAGATGAAAGAGTCCTTATCCCTGGCCAAGAAAGTCATTTGAAAATTTTTTTGTTTAATTCAAATGATTTAAAAACTATTAAAATTGTTAAATAATATTTTCTTTAATTGTAGTAATTTATTGTGATTGTAAAATTTATGCAGGGGAGTGTTTCATTAAGTTGATGTTTTATTACTACTGATGGTAATAATAAATTGGTAATAATAAATAGAGTCTTTGAAGCTGCCAGTATTTAAATTGTTCAATAAATAAATACATAGACAATTTTATGGGCGATAATTATTTTTATTATTTTTTTCATATTAAGGGACACCTTAATTTTAATGTTAGTTCATGATTATCCTTAAATATTTTGCTACCTGAAATGAAGTTGCATGTAATACCTATCTAATACGGTCAAAATATAAGTATTATAGGAACCTATTTCTCATTCAAGATTCAGAAAAAAATATTCTCTCCAAGGCATCTGTGTTATCAAGTTTAATTTTAGGACTGGCTCCTTGGCATATAAATAAATTTGATGAATGATATATAACTTTTTATAGAAAATCCAGTACATAGTCTAAACAAATGAGACCCCCCACTCAAAAAAAATGAGTTTACATACTGTACACAAAATACACAATGGAAAATAATGAATATTTAATAATATAATGTAATAGGACTACAAAATGTCCAGAAGAATTGAACATACTAAAAAAATGGAGACGAAGTACAATGGCTCCAACTTTTCTTTTATGATCACAATTATGGTATCACTCATTACCAATCTATTCTTGGATTACCAAATTCCACTCATGAAATTTGAAAAGAAGTTTCTTTCATAACGATATTATACAAAAGGACTACCATAAACATTCACAACACATTAGATTTGTGGAATGGTTTTTATGAAACAAATTACACTTCTTAACAATGGATGCTCCAGAACTTTCCCTTTCTCAGCAAAATCCAGATGAGATAATGTTCTGGGAATGATACTGTATATAGGTTTTCCAAAAGTTAAACTTTTTAAAAGCTTAATTTCAAAACTCAGAAAACATCTCCATTGGCCATCATAGCTGAGATTTATGGAAACTAAAATTGAATTGACAGCTGGAGGAGTTATAAGTTAGTGAACAAAGTACTTAACTTGCTTGAGTATGTTAGCAGTAATTTTATAATATATATTAATCTATTCTCAAATTCACTGCATTGCACTTAGATGGCAAGAAGCTATAGAACTGGTATTGCAGCCAACTGAACTGGAAATAGATGAACAAGCATTCAGCTTCAAGGACTTCTTCATTCTGCTCTATTTCTGTAATTATTAATATTCCTTACTCTTACTTTCTTGGCTGAATAAATACATTCTATACCAAACCCAATACTAGGAAACCCTCCCTTGATCTGAAAGCATTAATATTTGGCCTGGCTCAGATATCAATAGATATGTCAGATGTTGACAGAGATGTTGAGGGTAATAATAATCAACATAGTGAGATGTAACTTTCAGAAATTCATACCAGATTGGTCACCACTCAGTCAACAAGGTACACCCTAGGTGTTGAAGTTTTGAGCATCTGGTGATAAATGAGCTAGGATTCAGGTGTCAAGCCTCCAAGTAACATGTCCCAAATAAGAACAGTCCAAGGCAGCCATATTCAAGCAAAGTCTTTTTTATTAGAAACATATCAAATTGGCAAGGTCTCGGTGTAATTCCAAATCTGGCCAGCCTCTGGAATTATACCCAATATATATATATATTAAAAGTTAGAAACATCCTTCCCAAAGTCATATTCTTCAATTAGTTCATAATCCATTAGTCCAGTGACTCCAAAAGCCACCTTCCACCATCTGCAGGCACTTACATTGTTCTCATGGGAAAGAATGCCACCTAGCCATAACAATCCCCTTATCTCTCCTACCCCACTTCTTGCTGCCAGATGTGACGAGCTTGAAGCACTGTTAATCCCCATAAAGCATATTGAAAAAAGTAGGAAAGAATATGCATAAGAAATGACTACAATTAAAAATGGCGATGCATATGTCAGCTTCAGGGTCGACTCTTGGCTGAACAGCCAGAGCCATCAGCTTTATAGGATCAATGAAAGAAAAGTTGGTTGAATATCATCAAGGCAATTAACATCTGGATATTTCCAGTCATTAGATACCCAACTAGAATAATGGAATGGGCTCAAGCAGAACTAAAAGCCTTGGATTAAAAAAATGGATTAGAATGAATCATGGTCTTCATCCATGCAGCATTGAGAAACTCTACTTACCAAAGAGCATAGATGGGTGTAGAATGCTGTAAATACAGGTAGTCCTTGACTTACAAGAGTTTATTTAGTGACCATTCAAGGTTAAAACAGCATTGAAAAAAGTGACTTATGACTATTTTTCACAGTTACAACCATTGCAGCATCCCCATGGTTATGTGTTAAAGTTCAGATGCTTGGCAACTGATTCATATTTATGATGGTTGTCACCAGGTCAACCCTTTTGTGAGCTTCTGAAAAGCAAAGTCAACGCGGAAGCCAGATTCACTTAATAACCATGTTCCTAACTTAACAATTGTATTGATTCACTTAATAATTGTCACAAGAAAGGGCATAAAATTGGGGCAAAATTCATTTAACAACTATCTTGGTTAGCAACAGAAATTTTGGTCTCAATTGTGGTTATAAGTCAAGGACTACCTGTACACCAGTTAATTGCAGAAGAAAAAAGGGCATTGAAAGAATGCCCTCCACTGATGGACAATGAAGGAAATGCACTAAAGCTAGTGTACCATGAAGGTTTACTGAAACTTCTGGACTGTCCCAAAGGTGCTTTTTTTTCAAAAAGCAACTAGACTTTCTTGTTGTTGTTTTCTTTTTGAAAACATTTTGCTTCTCATCCAAGAAGCTTTTGCAGTTCTGAGTTAGAACTGAATAAGCTTAGATGAGAAGCAAAATGTTTTCAAAGAAAAAAAAACCCAGAAAGTCCAAGACAGCCATGACCTGGATCATTGACAATCTCCATTGACAACTACTGGCCTGAACAAATTGGCCTACATGAAAGACCAATGAAGAGACATGGCAAGGCAGAGTATTACAATACCAGTACATACATACATATGCACATTAGTAGGCAAGGCAGTTACCAACATGACTCGGAAGTGGCTAAGAGTGGTAAAGGAGATGGGGGACAATTCTGCTTTCAGACTTGCAAGATTGGTATAGCCTAGCATGGCAAACCAGATAGGAAACGTTACTACATGAGCTAATACTACTTTATTATAAAGCTACATGATAGAATCATGCAAATCTTAAAGTACATTTCTCTTCCTCTCATCCCATCTCATCTTTACAGCCTGAGAAACTAGGGAATGTCTACTCTGAGCTTCTTGTTCTGCCCATTATCCAGCTACAGGCAGAGGTGGGTTTCAGCAGGTTCTGACCAGTTCTGGAGAACCGGTAGCAGAAATTTTGAGTAGTTCAGAGAACCAGTAAATACCACCTCTGACTGGCCCTGCCCCCATCTATTCTCTGCCTCCCGAGTCCCAGCTGATCGGGACGGAATGGGGATTTTGCAGTAACCTCCTCCTGCCATGCCCACCAAGCCACACCCACAGAACCAGTAGTAAAAAAATTTGAAACCCACCACTGGCTGCAGTCTATGTTGTCTTTTATCTGAACATTCTCTTGGCAGCTTCTCTTCACCTACTCTCCCAAGAGCTTTCCCTCATTCCATAACAAAAGGTGGGCTTCTGAAATCCTGATAGATGGTGTTGTTTAAGCAAAGGAATCCGGAGGGTACCAACCTACAAGATCGGCAGGTATTAGGGGAGGGTCTTCTTTATTTCACCTTTTACAAGCCTACTTCATTTTATATCTTCTGCTATTATTCTTGCTTCTGCCCACAGCATCCAGAAATTACCCAGTAACTCTATCTTCCTCTCCAGAAGTCAGCACATTTCACAGACATTTGATACTCACTTGTGTCCCTTTTGGCCCTTCTGAGTTACTTTAGGAACTGAATCATACTTCTGAACAGGATTATGACTTCATAAGAGAGAATTTTTTTTTTAATTTCTCATTTAAATTTATTTATATGCTTATAAAGAAGCCTATTTTTTATTTATAGATTCATTTATTCACATATAAAGAAATGTACACTGTATACATACATTTCTTTATACACTGTCAGATTATAATCGTTTCTTCTTTTACTGTAGACTACTTCCAAGGCAATGGGAAAATGTGCAGCGATCTTATATACCTTCATTAGAAAAGGGATTAAGGCAGTGGTGAAATCTAAAATTTGTTACTACCGGTTCTGTGGGCGTGTCTT
>JANHZT010008118.1:11581-23924 GCA_032468215.1 Stegonotus admiraltiensis | reverse complement strand
AGCAGTACTTCTTAAAGTCATAGGATATATATTCATGTTAAAGTCATAGAACACATATATTGCCTGGACAACCTGTTCGGCTTACACCATATCCTAACAATGATAATGACTTTCATTTAACTCCTGATAAGACTAACAGGTAACCCTTCTCAAGGTGCCAAGAAGTAAATATTTGTATGGGGCATCATCGTTAAAATGTATAACTGGAAAGGAATGAACAATTAGCATTATCAAATTATGGGGTTAATGTAACAAGGGATTCAATCTAGAAATCACTATCTCTTCTTCTAACTGTTGTCAGAGCAGCCCACATGACCTCAGCATGTAAGAGTACTTTTCTTTACTGAGATAATAATTAGTCAAAGTGGTTCAGAGTTGTATGGATAAGCAGGAAAGAAACAGAGAAGGTTGGATACATACCTTCATGATGATTCTTGGAGTTTATGACTACAACACTCATTTCTTATACACAGAGAATATACTTCTTCACTGATGGAACTTTGCATGCTAGAGAGTGACAACAAAAAACATCAGATGTGCCTCTTTTTTGCTGCTAGCACATTGTATAGTTCCCATAATTTGAAAAGGTTATATCTGCTATCTTCAGAACTGTTTCCAGTCTGTTCAGAAAATCAGCCTCTCTCACTCCGGTTTCACTTTACCACAATTCTGATGGGATCCAAAACTCACTGAAATCTTTCTAAAGGTTGCCTTTGAATAGGATGTAGGGTGCATGTGGGAAAGTTTCATTAATTTAAGCGCTGCATAGAATACATACCTACAGTTTCTATAGACTTTGGGGCAATCACATAATTTTTGTAAAAGCCAAAATTACAGGCTCCATACAAATGTAGCATAGTGAGGTTAGACATACTTGCATAATTCCTTTGGCAGGATCTATGAATCCCATGTAGAGCTCAGAAGGCAATAGTTGGGACATTATTCAAGATGTATCATTGCCAAACCTATTTGCTGAATCCTTGGAAGAAGACCAGGGATACTAGTCACCATTATAAAACCTTTTAGAATGTCTTGGAGATACTGGCCACACATGTAGCTCTAATGGGAAGGGGATATTTTTGCCAAGGGCATCAGTGCTGTTGACTGGTATAGAGTCATAGTGTGATAGGCCAAATTCCACCACCCTCAAAGGAAGGTTTGCTTTACTCAGCTCATTAGAAAGAACCTATTTTTCTTGTTTTATGGCACTCTCAAATACATCAGCTCCTGCTGGGACCTGGGCAATGAATTCTCTTCTTTCAATGTCCCTAGCTGTGCTTTTGTTTTAGTTGTCTTTAATTTAAACTGTACTGCTTCTGTCTCTATGGTCATTTGTCTTCAATCATACTCAGTGTGCTTCAATTGCCTACAGTTTTGTATGGAGAATGACAGTATTAGGTACAGTATCAAGCATGTAGACTTCTGAAAGCTGTAGGTACATCTGGAAAATGTCTGATAATATTAGGGCATGGAAGGAGAATGAAGACCTATATGTTGACTTTCTTTGTTGTAAAGGATGACTCTGTAGTATTCTGGAATGGCTCAATTTGTTATATATGCTCATCTGGGATTCCTAAGCCAGAGGTGGGTTTCAGCAGGTTCTGACCAGTTCTGGAGAACCGGTAGCAGAAATTTTGAGTAGTTCAGAGAATCAGTAGTAAAAATTCTGGCTGGCCCCATCCCCATCTATTTTCTGCCTCCCAAGTCCCAGCTGATTGGGAGGAAATGGGGATTTTGCAAGTAACCTTCCCCTGGATTGGGGAAGGAATGGAGATTTTACAGTATCCTTCCCCTGAAGTGGGGTGGAAATGGAGATGTTACAGTATCCTTCTCCTTCCACGCCCACCAAGCCATGCCCACCAAGCCATGCCCCGCCCACCAAGTCACATCCACAGAACCGGTAGTAAAAGATTTTGAAACCCACCACTGTCCTAAGCATGACTTTGTTGTCACCGTGTGTTTTCTTTTTCCCTTCCATTTTGCTTTTCAAGTTGTTCATCATTTCTTATTTGTACATGCTCAGTACTGAGTGGAGTTTCGGTAGGAGCCTGACATATATTTTTTACACTGTCACTCTTCAGAATTCTCAGTGGTAGCCAAAGATGAGCTAGTTCTAGGTTTGCACTATTCTTGATTTCTCTTAGAGCTTTTTTTTTTAAACACCTTTTTACAGGATATCTTGAATTTCATTAAACATAGGACTTTTAGCTAGTCCCAATGCTTCCTAAACCTTGAAAAGGTTGGCTTAGTCTGCCTGTTGGGTTTAAACTGATACAACTTCAGATTTGTCAGTGGTAAGCAACATTGTTTTGCATGGATTTAATTGTATGGCTGCAATTCTCATGCCAGCCATACAATTCTATGGTTTGAAGAGGCAAGTGTTCCAATTGTTCTTTTCTACACCTGCAAAAGCATGCTGATAAAGGCAATAAGACACAGTTAAAGGGACGGCCATGATTTGAATGAATTACTTGAACAAGATTCAAGCCAGCATCTTTAAAATTCCTCTGTGCAGTTTGCATAATTCATGGCTGTCATACTTTTTTGTTTTACAGCTGGATAATATCACAACTCCAAATTCCCCTAAAAGCTGGGCTGCATTGCACCCTAGATAGCACCCAGGATGTCTGATATAAGCAGACTACTCTTTGTTCTCTTTAAACTGCATCCAAGCGTATCTTAAGTGCCAGAGAATTTTAGGATTTAATGGCTGTGAAACGAGTGGTTATAGCCATTCCTAGAATCGATCAATCTATGATAGGCAACATAGATTAGAGTGTCTGCATGGCTTATTGATTAGCAGACATTTGGAGAGAGAACAGTTTAGTATTGCCCATGTGGCCCTATTCAATTCTTTCTCCTCTTGCTTTAAAACTGTTAGGTTATTCAAAACCATCCAAAATCAATCTTTTCATGACTGAATAAAAGAGGCATTATCACAGTAACACTTAAAACATTTCTACCAAGGGATATAGGGAGATTTACTTGGCTTGTTTGTTTCAGCAAAAATGGACTCCATTGGTTTATGTGCTCAGTTTACAGGGTGGGGACCAATTTTATGGGGAGTTAGATGTGAGGGAATTAACAGCAAACACCACTGCTACAGTTTTCAGAATTTCTTCTGAATTACCAACACTACTGTCAAAAATAGTGGTAAGCCAAAAGGAGGATTTTGCATTTGATTTAGATGCAAAGATGTTGATTATTTTGTATTAAGGAGTTAAAAAAAACCAAAAAAAACAGGCAATTACTGTTCTATTGTTCTGTTGTCTTGAATAGAAGTCCCCAAAAATGAAAAGAAGAAGAAGAACCCTGACATTGTTTTAACATAACTCCTATCCCTAAAATTGCCTTCCCTTCATTACTCAAATTTTATAGGGAATCAATATGACAGTGTTATGTGTTTGCATCTTTGAATTTGCATTATAAAATACAACTGCGGCACTCGGCTGTCTAGCATATTCAGGTAAAAACATTATTCAGTCTTTAAAAAGCTTCTATGTGTTTAATTAAAAGCTGCTTGTTTGCAAATTCTGCCATTATTACTTCCATGTCTATCTGTCTGTCTATATAGGAAAAGAACAGGCAGAGTTGGGGGAGGGAGAAAATTAAGTGCTTCATGAGCTTAGAGTCGCTATATTGCCACAACACAAATGGTCCAAGTTCAACCCTTCTTGAATTCAGTTGACCCTTATCTGGTAACAATTTATATTGAACTTTAGTTGACTAGATTCTTGTGTGTAGGTTTGAGCAATAAATATTTGAACTGTGATTTAACATATGATCCTAATTCTCCGTGCATGATAGCCTCTCTCTCTCTCTCTTTCTCCCTCCATCCTTACCCCACATATGAATTTGCATTATTATTAATTTTAACAGCAATAATAATAATAATAATAACAACAACAACAAAACAACAATAATAACAAGAAGTACTACAAACCAGAGCAAATGAAATGAAAAAGAGGGAAATAGCAGAAAAGTTAAAAATACAGACAAAATTATAGACGAAACCAGAAAAGAAGAGAAAGTTATAAAGAGACACAGAAATATCTTCCAATATTCTTGAGAGCAGTTATAAGTACAATAATATTTTCTCTCTTTCTTTCTAAGGTTGCATCATAACACTCTTCTTTCTATAATAGTAAAAGTAAAGGTAAAGGTTCCTCTCACACATATGTGCTAGTCATTCCCGACTCTAGGGGTGGTGCTCATCTCCGTTTCAAAGCCGAAGAGCCAGCACTGTCCGAAGATGTCACCATGGTCATGTGGCTGGCATGCCTAAATGCCAAAGGCTCACGGAATGCTGTTACCTTCCCACCAAAGGTGGTCCCTATTTTTCTACTTGCATTTTTTACGTGCTTTCGAACTGCTAGGTTGGCAGAAGCTGGGACAAGTAACAGGAGCTCACCCCATTACACTCAACTAGGGATTTGAACCGCTGAGCTGCCAACCTTTTGATCAACAAGCTCAGCGCCTTAACCACTGAGCCACCGTGTCCCTATTCTTTCTATAATATATCCTGTCAAATTATCAAAATAATAAATCACCAGTTCATTTTCTTTTAATTTTTATGCAAAAAGTCCAAAAATGGTTTGCAGTCATGAATAAATATGGATATTGTCCTTTCTCTAATCAAATAAGTTAGTTTGTCCATCTCTGCAAGATTTGTTAATTTCAGCATGATTTTACATTACCCACCATGAAGGAATGCCAAATCCTTCTATCTTTGTGCATATAATTTATCTTGCAACAGTGATTATATATTGGAATAATCTTCCGTGGATGTTTCTATATCAAACTGAACTTGGATTTTTGTGATGAATAGCTTCTAAATTGCCCTAAACCGTCTGTCCTAATTATACCATTGACTGTTTCTGTTCATATGGGAGAGAAGTCTGTCTTTTTACTGATTTCATTTTTAATTGCAAAATAGCACTATTTTCTTATGAAAAGAAAATAACGATGCAGGCAATTAAAGTTCTCACTACCATGAAGGAACAAAAGCTGACACCAGGGAAATTGAGAATGTCTATATAACCACAGGGAAATATGCTATTGATCACTGATTTCCAGGCTCAATCAATAGGGAACTATAAAAAAAGCTTGAGTTGCAAACTGTAACTTCTTGCAAATATTGGAATGCTGAATGAAGTGTATTTGGAAGTAAGCAACTTTAATAGTAGAGTTCTACGTTGAAGAACCTGACCATCCTGAAGCTTCAATTCATTCAGAATGCAGTGTCATGAGTGATAGTTGGCCTGTCAATCAAGGAATTCCAGCTGGTGGGGACCAGGAAAAGAGTCTTTTCTGTTGTGGGTCCTGCCCTTTGCAACATCTTGTCCTCTGAGGTGAGATTGCTCCCACCATCCTGACCTGAAGACCTGGTTCTGCCAGCCATTGTAGGGCCCCAATGGGGAAAGTATCACATTGGAGGTGGTTGATGGATTAAGAGAAGATCCCACGTACCCGCTGCAAATCCTGCTCACTCTGTAGCCATATTTTAATTATAATTTTTATTGTTATCATATTTTTTTTACTGTTTCATTGCTTTTAATATTGTAAGCTGTCCAGAGTTTCCTCAAGGTGAAATGGACAGCAAATAAATATTGAATAAATAAAATTATGGGCATTATTTATTTTGCCCATGTAACACCTCTATGAGCTACCCTGGATTCCAATACATCTCTTGAGGGTATCTACTGATCCCACATGTTCAGATAGAAGAGAGGACATTCTGGGATTCTTTAGAAATATCCATAATCTTGACATCAGTCTTAATTTTAATTAAGGACTTTTACTTTAGCAAGATCCTATAAACTACTATGACTTGTTGTTTTGCCTTAAATTTAGAACTAAAAGTGATGTGTGCATGTCTTCCTTTCCCTTGAAAGAGTTTGCTGACATTCTTTTATTCATGCTTTGGCATGACAGAACCCTTCAAATATCACACTGACCATCATTATGCTTCTATTTTAAAGGCCCAAACCACTTTCAATGGGTCCTGGAAAATCTGTTTTGATTGAGTAGTAGTAGTTTGATTGAGAATCAACCTTCAGGCTGGATGCAGATCTCTGAAGCTTTTGGTGTGATCACTTAGAGGTGATCTTTCCCCACTCTCTTCATTTTAGTCACTCCTCTTGACCAACCATAATCATTGCCACTGCTGATTTTCTGAAACTCGTTTTATTTTTTCCTACAAAATCCAAAGATCTCAGAGTCTGGTTCTCAGTGCTATATTAGGAACACTTAGTGGCCCTAGGATTTTTTTTTTAGGAATTTTCAAGAATCCAACTTCTTCCTACATATCATTTTAAGCCCAGGATCATACCAGTGGAAAGGCCCACCAATGGTCTAATCTTGTTATTATTTAGTTACTAGTTCTGACAGGACTGTGACCAATAGTGGGGATGTAACAGCAGAAGGGGGAGGGGGGTAGGCAAATGGAAAGGGTGTGAGAAACCAGAGATCCATTTTTTCTCTTAGTAATTTCAGAATCTATTATCACTGGTATTAAAGATAATTTATATATTTGCATGCACATGTGCATATATGTGAGTGTATAATATGTATAGGTACATAGGTATAATACCGAGTATATTATTTTGGGGCAAGAATCATTCCCCAAGTCTTTTTTTTTTAAAAACAAATCTTGAACATAGTTAATTCTCAATTCTATTTCTTTACAGAAAGGAAAATGAAACAAAAGGTAGAAAATTAGCTTCTCGATGTCTACAAGAAACAACTTTTCTTTCATTCCATCATCTTGACATTGTAATGCAAGCACTTTCTGCTGTTAAAATGTCATCAGAATGATAAATTGTTATGGCCAAATGATGTCATTGGGTAAGTCTAGGGAGACTAGACTATGGTGTCAAAGAAAAACAAAGCAATGTCAGCACCTGCCTATGGGGATTTCAGGCCAATCTAAAAATAATAATGCAGGTGCATTGCAAATGAATGTAGGGCAAGCAATAGAAACAGTATGTTCTGGAGGTGCGGGGGGGGGGGGGAGAGTTACTTTTTTAATTTATTTTTTTAAGAAACATACTACAGGGTGTTTTGGTTTTTTTTTAGAAAAGCAAATAAGGCTGAAAACAGCCACAGTTGTATTATTAGCTAAGTGTTGTTAGCTAAGATATTAATGACAGTGCACACCATATGTTCTGTTATTACAGTATGTTGCAAACCTATATTATGCCTTTATCTGTTACTAACGAATTTTCATTTTAATAACTCAAATGGTATTTCAGTCTGGAGAGTGCGAACATTTCTTGTTCAAATGAAGAAGGTGTGTGTAATATCCTATGAACATGTGAACTTGCTGGTCTAACAAGGAAAAAAAAATCATTTGTAGTCTGGGATATACTTTATCATATTTTTGACTCAGTCTTCCGTCCTTGTGATGTCAGTAAAATGAGGACTCAGATAGTTGGGGGCAATACACTGACTCTGTAAACCGCCCAGAGAGTGCTGTAAAGCACTATGAAGGGTATGTAAGTCTAAGTGCTACTGTTATTTAACACATTTATATAGCCATCCATCTCAGAATAAAGTTATCCCAGGCAACTTAAAATAAAAACAATCATAAAAGGGATGAATGGGATGAATATACGTAATTTTATATATGTATAAAAAGGATGAATATATGTATCCTGGGACACCTTCATTCATGATAATCATAAAATCCAAATGTTAAAAACAACTAAAAGAAATCAACAGCAAGAAGACACAAAGAAACAAGACTATGTTCCGATTCAGCATAAACCTGATTTTTAATGTAGATTGTGAAGTTTTAGAATGGCACTGAAATAGGGATTCTTTGTTTACCCCGTCTGTCTCTGTTTCAAAACTCTGCTGTAGAGCTTGTTGTGTTTCTCTGCTGAAGGGGCAGGCTAGTGTGCTGTTGTGTGCTAAAACGGGGTAAGGGTGGGACAATTGTTTAAATGGCTAAATCCTACTAGATTGTGCAGGATAAAGATTAATATGCAGTATACTCAGTGTTGTAAGCAGGATCGCCATATCTTCCAATTTTGCAAGCTTTGATATGTGTGTAAATTGGTTAGCATATTAAACTGAGTCAATGATGAGCATAAGAATGGTTGGAACACTCTAGTAAAATGGTGCTGGAAAGATATTACATGGACCTCTGCAGCAGAGATCTGAGCTTTCATTGCTTACAATGAAAAGATTGTGAAACTTGAACTCTGTGCATTAATTTCTATGAAATTTAGCATGTTGTGTCATCTCATAGTGGAAAGTCTAACATTGATGTTCATCATATTCTGGTAAAAAGGTTTTTTTTAAAAAATATAACCCCCTTTAATAACCCCATTCATTATCATGCAGGTTCAGAAGCTTTACACTAATTTCCATGAAATATGCTAGGTTTCATTCTTGTCTTAATCCTTCTGGTAAAATCAAAATAATCTATTGGTGCCATTAGATATTAGGTTGTCCCCACTAGATATTTGGAAAGGTTCCACTTCCCCAAATAAGGTTCTGAATTCTGAAATAAGCAAGGATGAACTATTCCCTGAACCAGCACTTAGTGGCTGGGCAGTTTCTAGATGAGCATCCAGTTACAGAATGGGTCAGGTTTGACTTCCTGTATCTTGCAGGAGAGAGTAAGCCTTCTCTGCTGCAGCTCCCACCCTTTGCAACCACATCCATCCCAGAGATGTCGAAACTACTTTATCTTCCAGGGTTCTGGAAAGCTCTTAAAACTTGGCTTTGGTCCCAGGGGCCTGGCATCTATAATAAATTTAAATAACAATAAAAACAATAAGTTTATGTGAACTATTGTCTGTGTCCTTGGATTGCTCTGGCCGCTTCATGCTGATGGATTGGTTTCCAGTCTTTCCTGGAATATTACCAAAGTCCTTGAATGCCTCTTTTATGATATATATTTCTGCATTCAATTTTTGTACAGCTCTATCATATATAATAATTAGTCAGTTTCTATTAACATATATCAAGTATAAAGCAGTTTGCACAAGTAGCTTTACTAATGAGTGCTCATATATCAAGGCCAAAGTTACACTGTCTTTCATCTTTAGACGTTTAGAACTTTAGAACTTTTATCTTTAGAACTCATCATTAACTAAATTTAATGATTTAGATTTAAATTTAAATTTAAATACAATAAAATAAATAAAATAAATAAGAGCCTTGGTGATGCAGTGGTTAAAATATAGAATTGCAGGCTGACTTTGCATTCCCACTAACTGGAGTTCAGTCCTGCGGGGTTCAAGGCTGACTCAGCCTTCCATCCTTCCCAAGGTTGGTAAAATGAGGACCCAGATTATTGAAGGCAATATTCTGACTCTGTAAGTGACAGATGGGGCTATAAAACACTATGAAGCATTATATAAGTCTAATTACTATTGCTATTGCTAACTGCTAGAGTTAACTAAATTTCTTATCCTGTTGTACTTAAAAATCTCAATCTAATATTTGATTACTCTCCACTTCCATTTCTTCCATTCTTTCTTTTTCACATAATCTTTATCTAAGGCCCTTAGATTAAAAGTAAAGTTCAAATTTGTGTTACTGGGAAAGCTTGTGGGGAGAACTGGGAAACTAAGGGAAGGAATGATGGACATTAATAACAAAGTGCTAAGGAAGAATTTTGGAAAAAACCATCTCAGGCAGGCTACAAGAAGGTCAGCATGAAGAGATTCAAATCAGTTAGACTCCATCTCAGTAAACTCATTAATAAATGAGAACTGAGATTTATTGCAATTTCCAAGATTGTGAACCTTATTTCTAGTCCTAATTTTAAAAATGCCTTATAGAAGATTTTGGAATTTTTGCTTCTTGGATGGGGTTTGCCAACTAATTTAGGTCATTATCTATCTATCTATCTATCTATCTATCTATCTATCTATCTATCTATCTATCTATCTATCTATCATCTACCCATCCATCCATCCATCCATCCATCGCCTGGAATCAAGCAAATATGTATGTATGTATGTATGTATGTATGTATGTATGTATGTATGTATGTTACAAACCAGGATCACACCTGCTTTGTTTCTGAGATCAGCTAACAGCAATTTACTGTTGCTACTTACTTTTTATTTATGTCTTTGAGTTAGTCTTGATTCCTGGTGATAACATGAATAATGCCTACAGTTTTCTTAAGAGTGGCTACCCTCTCTTTGCTAGGCCTTGTGCCTTGTGCTCCTTGATCATTTTTACGAGGTTTTAACTTGGGGATTTTAATTTGGTTAGGGGTTTTAGATCTGTTGTATTGATGTATGGTTTTATGTTGTGAGCTGCCCCGAGTCCTCCGGGAGAAGGCATAGAAATTTTTAAAATAAATAAATAAATAAAATAAATAAAATGAGACTCACAGTATCCTGCTTTCTAGCCTAGCACTTTAACCATTATATCAAACTGGTTTTCTGGTGCTACCTAGAGAGGATCAGTATTATTTTGGGACATTAATAAAGGAACCACTAGCATTGAAAGAAGAGAGATAGTTCTGGCATTCAGAAGACAAGATGGAAAAGACAAGGCTGTTCTTGTTTACATCAGTGGGAACTAAAGTGTTTGTGTGTTTAAAGTAACAATTTCTTTTTAAAAAGACAAAGCTGAACAACTACAGATTGTAGTTGTTTACTTACACTTTATCAGGCCTTACTGAACTGGTAAAATGACTTAAGATTTTATTTTCCTGAAAAGGGAACTTTGGAAGTGGACATGAAGAACATTAGGTGGAAATAGAAAATTGTTCATCTACTTTAAAATCTGTACTTACCTTTAAAGCAAATACATTATGTTAATATGGTTAAATAACTTGGTTGGGAACTGAATTCCTTTGCAGTAGTAAAGGCAAGCCTGCATGGTAATTGCTGGCAGCTATATCCTATGCTTGTAACCTGGATTATATCTGGTCAAATTTGCTTGCATTATGTTCTATCAATACCAGACTGTCATAACTAATGAATCCAACCCAAAGTTACATTCTCCATAGAGTTACAGCCAATGAGCAGATTCTGTTGAGAAGAACTTCAAAAGTTTTCTGAAATGGATATGGATATTGACAACAAGAAAATATGTGATATACTTCTTTTATGTATGATCTAAACTGAGCATACTTAAATCTAAAACAGATCAGCAAAGGAGGGGGGAAAAAGAAGAAACAGGAAAGGAGAAAAATCATTATCTCTTCTTTTCTAATTTTTTTTTACATGCAAAACCTTACTAACTTTACAAGGTAAAGCAATATATTAAAACTACAATGAAATAAACATTTCCTTTTTTTTTTTGAAGGCTGATATAACTGAGAATTATTTCTAGGATCTTGGAAAGAAAGAAGGAAATGCCAACATTTCAGTGGCCAAGCAATTCATCATCTTTTAATTCCGATTTGACCTCTTCAGCTATCTAGAAATATAGATTCATATATGCTGACAATAGGCTTGTAAATTATACACACAAGCCTGTTTTATTGTCTGTTGCGGTTTTCCTTGGACTCATGATAAATAGGATGCCATGTTCCTACAAGCTTTACTAAATTACCAAGAAGCCCAGAAACTATAATTAATTTAATCTATTTACCTAGCTTTCTTATTTCTTGTCTCTCCTTTCTGCTCTCTCCATTTCCTTTGTATCCTTATATTAGGTTACTCTGACATATAAAATGCCTGATATATTTTTTTTCTACCTGGTTGGAGGGGGGTAAAACCCTGTGCTGGTAAATAAGAAATGCTATTTCTGCTGCTATAATCCATGTGTTTGTAACCATTCCATGATATACATCAATTGCTTGCTGTGATTCAAATAGGAGTTATTTATGAGGAACCATGTGCTGCACTGGCTCTGCTTATAACATGATTTGTATCACCCTCCAGTTTTTTGTTACTTGGTAGGAGTTGAGAGTTAGAGATCAGTTTTTATTAAATAAAAAGTGACACCATTGGAAATTACTAACATGTGGGCACCTCCAGATCTTCCTCCTTTTATCAAAATGATTAAAGCATTATTGTGCCATTGTGCTGCACACCATGTCCTAAAAGACAAATAACCATCTTGGGGCTATAGCCACAAATCCATCTCAATTCCTTACAGTGAGTTCAAGTTCAACATATTAAAGTTCAAGTCTTACTACTAACAATTTGCTAAAGTGGGTCCACAAACATTTACCTTGGACGCATCCATGCATAAAAATGGCCAGCAAGGGATCTTAACGTTATGCATTTGTAGTCCCTGGAACAGGGGTGGGTTGCTACCGGTTTGCCCTAGTTCGGGCGAACCAGTAGAGGCAGTGGTGGGAGGTTCCACCCACCCACCCAGATGTCATCAATTTTTTTTTAAATCAAGTTTTATAGAT
>JANHZT010008117.1:92443-102555 GCA_032468215.1 Stegonotus admiraltiensis | reverse complement strand
CAAAGTCAGCTTATTGCCCCCCACAATCTGGGTCCTCATTTTACCCACCTTAGAAAGGATGGGAGGCTGAGTCGACCAATTGTCATACATTGAGGACTACCTGTGCTGAAAATGACTAGAGTATCCATTGCGTGATTTAATTAAGGAGCATGGCTCTCTTTACTAGCACTAGCTATGTATATAATATTGGATTCCATTGTGATTTCCTTCAGCTCACCTCCATTAACAACCCCATAATCCCTTGCTTGGCAACTGAAGTCTGGGCAACTGAATGGAGCTAGCAGAGTGTTTTAATGGCCGGATCCCCTTCCCGTTGCCGGTGCGGAGTTTCGTTCAAGCAGATACATTCTCAGTGTGCTCAGAGAGAGAAATATCTGCCTTTCCCTAGGATCGAACTCACAGCTTCCTGATTGTGAGGTGAGAGCTCCACCTCTAGGCCACCGCACCGCTCCTGTTAAATAGCAACAATATTCTAAAATTACGGAATAGTTAAACAGCAACAATATTAGCAAATATCCCATAATTGTAAGATTAGCAAGATGTGTGAGGTATTTCATCATTCACAGATGGAAAGTAGTACAATAAAGGTAAAGTATCCTTATTATTAAATATCCTGCCGTGAATTCAGCCAGCAAGCTCAAGATGCTAAGGGCTTTAAAGCAAAGCATAAAACCATAAGCTTTGTTTTTTTTTAAAAAAAAGCACCTTGCCTAGCAGGTAGGAAGTTCTCTCAAACCGCTTGTGTCCATGGGCCAGATTCCTAAGTAGCATTAAAAGAGAGAGCAATGCAATTATGAATAGCCCTGACCTAATTAGATCAGCCATTCAGATACTCAGGGAAGTTTAGACATCTGTATTATGTACTTAACAATTGCTGAAGTAAGATGGTGTCAGTGAAGAGTAGTTTAATAAACGCCAAGTCCTATCACTTTAAACGAAATTAATAATTCAGCAGGGCCATTTTCCACCTGCCTAAGATGCCAGAGCTTTTGACATAATTTGCTCTTGAGCCTCGGCAGAATGAGAAAAAGTGTTAGGAAATGCCATCCGTTTTCTCCTTACTCACAGCAAAAATTTAAATTTCTCCTCTCCTTCCCCGCCCTGAAACGGACCTAGTTCGTGAACAACTGCACCCAAATTAATTTAACGTATTAGTGTGGCATGCAGCTGGCTCAATCAATACATTCGTTTCACAGTCTTCCCGTTAGCCATGCAGAAGCTGCGAATTTTGGTGCAAGTGGAGATTTGCCATCTTTGACTTGATACCTCAAAGGTGCTTTTTCAAAAGGCAACTGGACTGTGGTTTATTTTCCCCTTGAGGAAGAAAAAGAAGACATTTCACTTCTCATCCAAGGGGCTTCATCGGGTTCTGAACGGATGAAGTTCCTTGGATGAGAAGCAAAACTTCTCCAGTTTTTTTCCTTGAAGAAGTTTTGAAAAAGCGCCTTTGAGACAATGAAGACTTGGATGACTGAGAATCTCCACAGACCTTGACTCGATATCGAATCCGCCGTGATGCCTGGAATGTTCAAAACATCCTTTTCGATCTTATTGTACTTTAAAGGTTTTTTTGGGAGAACTTTTCTTCGTAGTTGCAAATGTAACATACACCCGAACTCGGAGGAGTCTTAAGTCCCAGCCAAGTGCATCCTTGCAAGCCATCGATACCCTGAGGCTGGGAAGAGCAGGGACGAAAACCAATACCTTTGATTTCCTCTCGATGTTTGGCCGCAGATGAAAGCCTGGTCCCTTCTCCGAATCCTTTTTTCTCAACCTCTTTTCAGGAAACCAAGGTTAGAGGAAGGAGAAAAGAGTCGGTTTTCCAAATCTGCTCACCGCATCTCCTTCCTGGGCGAGGCGTGTC
This sequence comes from Stegonotus admiraltiensis, assembly GCA_032468215.1. NCBI lineage: Eukaryota > Metazoa > Chordata > Lepidosauria > Squamata > Colubridae > Stegonotus > Stegonotus admiraltiensis. Next base: position 100,691 of record JANHZT010008117.1, on the reverse strand, counting down.
CATTTCAATTTGTATTTTTAAAAGAGAGGCTTTGCTAGAAGGCAGAATGAATAATGCATGAGGGACCTTGCTTTCCCACCTCCCTAAATACAACACTAAATACATAGTGTTGTATTATACACATTGTTAGGGGCAAGAGGCTGACTCAGTAAATAAACCACTTAGTGGGTAAAATGAATCCTTCCTCCCTCCCTCCCTCCCAGTGGTTAGAATGCAGTATTGCAGGCTAATTCTGCCCACTGCCAGCAGTTCAATCCTGACCAACTGGCTCAAGGTTGACTCAGCCTTCCATCCTTCCGAGGTGGGTAAAATGAGGACCCAAATGGTTGGGGGCAATAGGCTGACTCTGTAAAACCGCTTAGAGAGGGCTATGAAGCGGTATATAAGTCTGCTATTGCTATTGCTATAAAACAGATTTGGAAGGGACCTTGGAGGTCATCTAGTCCAAACCCCTGCTCAAGCAGGAAACCCTATACCATCCATTTCAGTTGTTCAATCTCTTAAAAACCTCCGATGTTGGAGCACTCACAACTTCTCGAGGGAAGTCGTTCCACTGATCGTTATTTTTTAAACAAAACAAAAAAGTTTATAATAGTGAGGTTCTCACAACTCAGCTTGTGAATTCTCTCCCCTTCTCCAAGGGCCTTGGAGGGCTAGAGAGAAGTGAAAACCTTGGCAGTCTGAAGCATTTGGTTAAATAAATTGTCTGTATGTTGTCTACTTTCTCTTGTCTGATTGAATGGAGCTCTCCTTGAGGATTTTAGCATAAACAAAGTAATCTGCATTAAGCAGCAGCGGCAGTGCTCCTGGGATACCCAAATTCGAAATCTCTCCAAATACGTGAAGAGCAAAACCCCCAGAATGGAGGAATAGGGAACGGTGCCTTGGGACTTTATAATAATGCAACATTGTCCCGACATCTGCAGGCCATCGCCCGCTGAGCTTCGCAATTGTACCAGTTATGAGATCAGCATTCCATTTGCTTCAATAATTCAGCGGGAGATTAAATTTTAATTCCATCCTCTGCGGCAGCTGTCAGAGCTGGGTGTCCCATTTATTCATTCATCTTGACAATTACGATTGGTTTTTAATTAAACACGCCTCCCATCCCATTTTTTGCAGAGAGCGGGAAAGGCCCTTTCTCGGTGCCACTGCGTTTTCACGAATTAAGCGATTCTGAGCGATAGTGGCAGGGGTGGGCTGCTGGGGGCTTGGGAGAACCTCTAGCTAAGATTCTGTGCAGTTCGGAAAACCCCCAAATCTCACTCCTGGCTGGCCCCTCCCCCCCAGGAGTCCCCACGCGGCCCATTTTAGATGCAGGTAAGTGCAGGGGGCGTGCGGAGGCTCGGGGAGGGTGAAAAACAGGCCTACCAGAAGTTCTGGAAGTTTGGGCCTGTTTCCACCTCCAGAGAGCCTCTGGAGCCTGGGAAAGCCGTTTGCGTCTTCCCAGAGGCTCGAGAAAAGCCCCTGAAGCCGGGGGAGGGCTAAAACAGCCCCCCTCCCCACTGTAGTGCAGGAGGCTGACTAGGCCACGCGCACCATGCCCACCCAGCAACCAGGCAGAGAACCCCTTGATAAAAATTTTTGAATATATATACCATTTTTATGAAACTGATTCATTTTAAACAGCAGTCTCCCTCTTGTGGCTGTTTTGGTGCACACATGCTGACTTGTGTGAAATGGGGGAGGGGGAAGCATATAGGCAACATGAATGGAGCAATTAAAATAAGAGTACCCAATAATGAGGGATGTTTCTGTATCCAACTATTTGCCTCGGATGTGGGCACTGACTTGGAGCACCGCAGACTTTTGGCAATAATACATTTGTACTTTTGTGGAAGCTTAAGTGCAACCTTAGTAATTATGCCCAGAAATGTGAGGGTTTTGTGCAGGGAGCAATCGAAGAGAGATTGTGGTGCTTCGCTAACAACATATTTGGTGGGATTTTATGGCTCAGCGTTGTCTAGTGCAGTGTTTTTCAGACTTAAGTTCAGCTGTTAAGATGCAGTGGATTTTTTTAACTCTCAGAATTCCCCAGTCAGCATAGGGAATTCTGGGAGTCAAAGTCCACACGATTTAAGGTTGTCTTGTCTGAAAAATACTACACTAACCTACCTCAGATCCTTCAACCATTCCTCCTGGTTTCGGTGGGGTTCCCTTAAATTTGTTCCTGTTTGACCTTATTTGAACTGGGGTGCTCAGAACAAAACCTAGGACTCTGAACCAGGGTAGAGAAAATGAGGGCAATCTGATTTGGGGCGTGTCTCCTCCACTTCTTAGCTCAGCGCCTACAATTGCAAAGAAGACAACTCAGCATTCCCTCTCTTGAACTCACGCTATCCCGATCTGCAGAAATTGAAATCACCACCAGATGGCTGCAAAGAGATCCTATGAGACCCATAGCAGCCCTCTAGAGGCCACGCCAGAGTATTGCAACCCACTTTGGGCCCCCGGTGATTGCTTTTTGGGAATTGTGCTAAGAACTCGATGCAGGACTTTATCCTAGCGTGCATATATGCGCGTGCCCATCCATGACTGTCCATAAAAGCCTGCTTAAAGAGCCGTGGTGGAGCAGTGGTTAGAATGCAGTACTGCAGGCTACTTCGGCTGATTGCCAGCTGCCAGAAGTTTGGAAGTTCAAATCTCACCGGCTTAAAGTTGACTCAGACCTCCATCCTTCCGAGGTGGGTAAAATGAGGACCCAAATTGTTGGGGGCAATAGGCTGACTCTGTAAACTGCTTAGAGAGGGCTGCAAAGTGGTATATAAACCTAATTGCTACAGCTATTGCTTATCTCCATGCAGAAGGCTTGCAGGAAGAGCCTCTGGATTTTTTCAACCTTAGCCAGTGCATCAAATCTCCTCCATCATTGGCTTTTTAAAAGCTTTTTGCAAAAACTCCCACGGATTCTGGAAGGCGGCCATTTGCCGGGGTGGGGCAGTGGAGGGCCTGAGATAATTCACTGTGGAAGCCTCCCCTAAAACGAAAGTCCACTTATGGCTTTATTAGAATAAGAATCCGAGTGAGCTCCCGTAAAGCTTCACCAAAGGCGGGTTTCCCAGGCCGAGGATGAAGTTTATGAGATGTGAAGAGGAGCCGGGCGAAGAAAAGCCTTAACAACCTGGATCTGATTTCGTAGAAATAACAGACCGGCCCCGTCTTTGTAATTCCCCCCCCCCCCCCGATAAGATCGACTCGGGGGGTGGGCAGATGCTGAGGCCAATGGCACTGAAAATAAATTCTTTAAAAGCTGAGACCAATTAAGGGCAGCGATTGACAAAAGCTGGGGGTGGGTGTCTGCTCCACAACACCAAGGCAAGGAACCCCAGGGGAGAAATCTTGCCTTGCCAGGTGGGGCAACCCTTTTTCCGAGAGGTCGGAGGAAGCTGGAAGCTGGGATGAGGCTCAACGGGGTGGAAAAACTTTTGGGTTCTTGCTGCATGAAAAAGTATTATTGTTTCTTCCAATGGCGTATTGGTCAGCTTCCACATTTGCGCTAGAGTAATTCTGGCTGCCGTTAGAATACGCAATATAATATAATAGAGACTTTTTTTCCATTTTTCTATCCATCATTCCTAGGAGAAACATCTCTGGTTTAAAATCTATCTTTTGGAGTGTAATCTCTTCCAACCACCCTTTAATTTTATACCAAAATTTCCTCACCTTAGGGCACATCCACCACATGTGGTAGTAGGTCCCTAGTTTATGACTGCATCTCCAACATTGGGGTGATAAATTGGGGTTTTTGCCAAGTCTCGCCGGTGCTAAATGCCACCTCTAAAACATTATATAGCTGTTTTCTTTCTATGATACTGCCATGGTCAATTTATAATTTTTCTCCCACAATTTTTCCCATTTATCCCATTCTATGGTATGTCCGAAATTCCTAGCCTATAACCATTTCTAAATAGATTGTTCTAAGTCGAGGACTACCTGGTACACAGTCTGTTTCCAAAAAACTGGGTCCTTCAAGATCGCTGTTGCAATTCCACCGAATGTATGTTTGGCATATGCCCCACTTTGTGGAAAACAAGAATGCCCTCAAAGAATATCGAAACCGGGCACGGTCTCTTTAATGAGAAAGGTCTTCATTTATCCCCGTCCAGATCTTATATTTAGTCATTCATCCTTAGGCGAACTTTTGAGTGGATCAACTTCATGGAGTGGCTTCTGGACATGCTCCTTCCCTGCTGATTGAAGCCAATTTGGGATTCGTTGACCTTTCTCTCTTAAGCAAATACATTATCGTCTCCCACTTCCATGTAATCAAGAGTTTTGTTTATGCCTTCTCTTTCATCTTTGGGCCTCTGGCTTTTTTTAAAAAAATATTTCCTTATAGCCATCAAAGAGCAATTTTCTTCTCTTTTGTCAGCTAAATGGGCTGTAACAGAGACTTGAAAACAAAGGAAATCAGTGACATCCGGGTTGTTTTTCGGGCATCCACGAGATATGCTTTCCCCCGGTCCACTTTGACAGCTCTCCACAAAATTTATCAGTGTGGAAATGTGATTTATAGATGGTTGGCTTCTTATGCTCTGCCATTTCACAGGGAAAGTTGCAACCTGCCCCCTTTGTTTAACCAGACAGTTAACTAACCAAACAGAGGGATCTATGAAAAATGTTATTCCATCCAAAATGTTCTGGAAAACCATCACTCGTAAATAGCAAAACCCAATTTTATCGATGTCTGGCCATGCAGTTTGCAACTCCCTGGGTTAGTGAGTTCAAAAAGTGAATGCAGTAACAGATACGTATTGGAAAAAATGTCCTTCTGGATTCAGTTCCAAGCAGGGAGAAAGACCCTGGAAACATGGTGGCTGTTTGGAAATATGGTTTTTAACGGTGGACGGGATCCCATGCCTTGAAGATCTCGGGTGAAGAGAAACGCTGAGAGTGCCTGAGTTTTATGCCCTCTCTGGGCTTTTGAATTCAAGCTTGCATTCTGATTGGTTGTCAGACTCCCATGGGGTCATGCAGGGGTAACTTTGTAGGTTGTCTGTGTCCCAGGCTTGGTTGACTCTTGCTGGGTGATGATGTAATGAAAGGGCTTTAGGCAATTCCTACCACGGCTCTGCCTGAAGGAGGTAGATCTTTGTTATGTAGAATAGACTGGCCCAGGCCTTAACGGCCCATTGACAAAGGTGGGGGGAGGCTGAATTTCTGCCTCCCTTTTAGGGGAAATATTCTGCCCTCTTAATATTTCCTAAAATATCTCGTTTTCCTAGGAGATGGGTGGAAACTAACTTCCTACATACACAAATTACATGCTTGCAAAACTTTCGGGAATTAGACAGAGAAAATTGTGCATAAAATACACCTTCCAGGAGAAGATATTTTATGCAATTTAAAAATCCTTGGGCAAACCAAATTTGAAAGATGGTTTCATCCAAGTAGCTTAATTGCTCCAAAAATGCAAACCCTGGAGAGTATGTCAATAAAACATGAATATTGTCAGTTTGCCCAAGATTAAGTTCCCAATTGATTTTTACGGCTGCCTTTATTTTGCCTTCCAGTCCACCAAAGAGATATTGTATTAAAGCAGAGGTCAGCGACCTGTGGCTCTGGAGCCGCATGTGGCTTTTTCACACCTCTGCTGTGGCTCCCTGTCACTCAAAATATGCGTCACAACCGCCAATGTGTGACACTCGCCAGCACGTGATTTATTGAGCTTTTCGACCCCCCGGTAGGCCAACCATGGATAAATCCAAGAAAAGAAAAGTTTCAGAAGAAAACAGAACATTTAAGTCAACTACATATGCTAGTTTTGTGGCCGCTCAAGAAATAGGCATGGGAATGGTTTTGTGGCTCCCGGTGTTTTCTTTTCTGTGGGAAACGGGTCCAAATGGCTCTTGAGTGTTTAAGGTTGCAGACCCCTATACTAGAGCATCTATGAATCTTTTTTGGATTCATGGCCTTGCATGGTTAGCAACGGAGACTGTAAAACAAAACGTTCCCTAGACCACAAACAGTTTATTGTGGAATGTTTCCAGCGTTTGAGTTGGCTCTGATTTCACCTATGCTGGGATTTTGGGTTACGAATCTATTTACCAGCTCTGAGTATCAGGTAGTTCTAACCTCTTCCCTCTTGTTGATCTATTTCTGGGAAAAGAACAACACAAAAAAAATTTTTTTTTCGGTTTTTTTTTTAAAGGGTGGAAGCAGCAGGCGAGCGAGAACTTTTCCATTTTTAGCAGTTTTCTTGGTGGCAGATAACTTGACGTCAGGCACGCGCAAAGTGTGCGATCACCGAACCGGTTGTTAAAACGGGCAGGATCCCACCGCTGGTCATATGGCTTCACAAGTTGAGCCCTCTCTCCTAGGATACCGATGTTTCCACAAGTTGGAGGCCAGCAGCCTAAAGACCTCCTGCAGAAAATAGGCATGGCCGAATACTCCCCAGGCACAGTTTATTAAATCCCACCTCAGTTCCCCATCAAACTGAGCCTGAGTCCTAATTCAAGCTCCTCGTCGACTGAGCTGTCATCGGAACATATAGCTTTCCGTTTTCAAAAACCTCGTAAGATTAAAAACACAGCGTGTCGCATCAGACTCGCTCTCAACAAGAGAGGGAGCTCGTGGACCTGAACACCGAATGCTTGGGGGTGGGTGGGAAGAAGCATGGTTAGGACTGTGTCATGCATCTTGGACAACAGGCAAAACTGAGGCCCAGTTCACACACACACACACACACCATCACCAATTAGCAACAAGTGATGGGATACAGAATTCCCGTTCAGACTACTACCAGTTTTGCTGACTGTGTGTTAGCTCTGCTCTTAAGAGGCAATTTATAGAAACGGCTGAAGCCAGAAACTCTGCTGTCCTCAACTTGGGGGGCATTTTTAGAGACTTGGGAATGGAAGGCTGGATGAGATGAACCTCTCGTTTGACACCCCACCCCACCCCCCACCCCCACGGGGTTTGTTTTCGCCGTTGTCACGAAAAGCCACAGTTTATGAAATGACAGCCTGGCCAGATGCTGCTTTTTGTGAGACGGAAAGCTGTATAAATTTGATCGTAGACCACAACCTAACCTTTTAGATGACAAACTCACAATTCTGGATTTCTGTGTAGTTAGTGGGGATGGCTGGACAATAGAATAGGAATAGGAATAGGAATAGGACTATAGAGTAGAATAGAATGGAATAGGAATAGGAATAGGACCAGAACGGAACAGAACAGAACAAGAAATAGGAATAGGAGTAGGAGTAGGACTGTAGAGTAGAGTAGAGTAGAGTAGAGTAGAGTAGAATAGAATAGAATAGGAACAGAACAGAACAGAACAAGAAATAGGAGTAGGAGTAGGAGTAGGAGTAGGAATAGGACTGTAGAGTAGAGTAGAATAGAATAGAATAGGAACAGAACAGAACAGAACAAGGAATAGTAGGAATAGGAATAGGACAATGGAATGGAATGGAATAGGTAGAGTAGAGTAGAGTAGAGTAGAGTAGAGTAGAGTAGAGTAGAGTAGAGTAGAGTAGGAATAGAAAATAGGAATAGAGAATAGAGAAAAGCCTACAGGGAAAGAGATCTGGTAGGATAAGGCTTGCAAAGAGAAAGCCTGAAAAGAGATCCCAAAGGTGTTTTTTTTTTCCCCAAAGAGTCAACTGAACTTTCTTTTGTTTTTTTCCTTGAAGACATTTCGCTTTCTCATCCAAGAAGCTTCTTCCGTTCTAACCGAAGTCCAGTCAGAACGGAAGAAGCTTCTTGGATGAGAAAGGGAAACGTCTTCAAGGAAAAACAAAAAAAGAAATCCATTTGTTTCTTTGAAAAAGCCCCTTTGGGACAACCATGACCTGGATGACTTGGGAATCTCCACGGATACCTTGCAAAGAGATCCCTCCAGCAACCGAGCCCGAGAAATTTTCAACCCATGGTACAAAAAATAACAACCGTTTTCTAACAAATTGTTTAAATCGTCTTAAAATCGGAGGGCACGAACAGTTCTACGGCATTCTGTCTACATTCAATTTTAAAAGACTTCTGGAAGAACTTCACTTTCGTTTCCGCTCCACGATTAAAATGCTCCCTTGTAACTTTTTTTTTTTTTAAATGTCTAGCTTCACTTCTGAAACCGGCCTGTAACTTTATCCTTGTTCTAATCTGGAGCACCGCCCTCCTGGGGAATGTTTTGTCAATATATTATGGAGTGGAGGTGGGGAGAGAAAGAACAGAAACATTTGAGACTCTTTCATCTAACATTTTGTAACATTTTATTTATTTATTGGTTTGATTTATATGCCGCCCT
>JANHZT010008117.1:67293-79740 GCA_032468215.1 Stegonotus admiraltiensis | reverse complement strand
TGCAAGGCTGACAATTTCATTCCAAAAGTTACAAAGAACGGCATCCAAATACGATTCTTACTCGAGCAGAGTCTGCCATTGAGTATTGGCCTGCATCTGGAGCAGAGACTTACCGATCGATCCCAGTTTGCTCTGGAGACACCTGCACACACAGGAGGGTGTCCATGCAGCATATGGCCAAGCCAGTGATGAAATCCAATTTTTTTTACTACCAGTTCTGTGGGCGTGGCCTGCTGGGCGTGGCAGGGGAAGGATACTGCAAAATCTCCATTCCCTCCCCACTCCAGGGGAAGCATACTTCAAAATCCCCATTCCCTCCCCACTCCAGGGGGAGGGATACTGCAAAATCCCCATTTCCTCTCCATTCCAGGGGAAGGATACTGCAAAATCCCCATTCCCTCCCCACTCCTGGGGGAAGGATCTTGCAAAATCCCTATTCCCTCCCTACTCCTGGGGGAAGGATCTTGCAAAATCCCCATTCCCTCCCCACTCTGCAGCCAGCCAGAGGTGGTATTTGCCGGTTCTCCAAACTGCTCAAAAGTTGTGCTACCGGTTCTCCAGAACCTGTCAGACACCTGCTGGATTTCACTCCTGGGCCCAGCCTGTGTGTGAGCCCATGTTCTCTCATTTCATTATGGAGTAGTAGAAGCTGGAACAGGGAGATGTAAGTGTACCACAACGGCTCTGGGAATAGCAGAGGAAAAAAGAACACCCGTTTGCCAAGCCAGGAGGACACAGGGGAGCCTGGTGAAATCTAAGACGTCGGCCTCCATCGTGTGGCTCCGAGTGAAGCAAAATTGGTTAGAGAATGCACTTAGGAGCTGGGCTATCGAGAGCTCATTAATTTCACCCACGAAGCCATAAATCCATCCAGCTTCTGGATTTCCAGCCAAAGGCTTGGACCCAATTACGCTGGCCTTAGTGGATTTTTCACCCTCCCGCTCCAAATTTGGAACCAACGATATGAATTTAGATTAGTTTTCTCCTTCCTCTCTCGTTTTCCGATTTACCCTCTTTTCAAAAGTACAAGCCTGCCTCAGCGATCCCCTAAATTCCTCCTCCCCCCCAAATAATTTGTTTTTTCTTCAGAAGTAATGACTTTTAGATAATTAGATCCAGTCTGGTAAATACAAATAAAACTAATCAGGTTAATCGTAATTATTACATTCAATCAGCCTATGTATTTCTAATAATAATACACATTTATATTAGGTTACAGTCTAGCATAGTTTGATTATCCCGTGTGTTCTCTTGTTATTACTTTCATTTTATGATCTAAAAATGTATACACTGATATTCCCCCTTCTCTTATTTCTATCACTTATTCTAGCTTTTAACCATTTCACCTTTTATTAAAAGACTTTTTCTTTCTTTCCTATCTAATTTCTAATCATGTCACCTATCTAAAAAAAAAAAAAAGGAAAAGAGAGAGGAAAAAGGAAAAACAACTCGGAACAACAACAAAACCAAGAAATCATCCATCCATCATCTCTTACCCGCTTCAATACTTTTAATTGCTACGCTTTTTTTTCTTTTGACTTTCCTCCCAAATTCCTCTCTTAAATCCTTGTTATCTATCTATGTCTGTTTCTTGGATGTGACTCTCTTTCTGACAGTGTCAAACGTGGTCTCTATCACTGCAAGTAGATTATTCTGCTGGCAAGGTGGGATGGTTTTGGGAAGGGTGAACTGAGATGAACCAGCCCTACGGAAAAAGTTGAGCAATACCGCTCAGCTGGTATATCATTTTTCAACACAATCTTATAACTGCATCTTTGTTTGCTTTCCACCTCCGGTGACTTCCTCTGCAGGGAGTCCTTCTGCAATACGATGCCGCAAGGGCTCAACTCCAACCCTGACAGATCTTGATACGTTTGTTACGCGCGGAAGACCACGAGAGTCAAAGAGAATGCAAGTACCGTACGGTTACAGGGCAGCTATGATCTGGATCCGATTTGTTTTTCTCTGTTCTCAGAGGCATGGAAAGACCACTACATATCCCATGCTCCTCGGTCTTTTGATCCTCTTGCAATGCAGCTGTGATGAATTTATTTATTTATTAGTTCGATTTATATGCCGCCCTTCTCCGGAGACTCAGGGCGGCTTACAATGCATTAAGCAATAGCCTTCATACTTTTGTATTTACCTGCTTAATAAGGCTTTTGGGGGCCCCCCAAGTGGTGTTCTTTTTTATACAAAGTCAGCTTATGGCCCCCACAATCCAGGTCCTCATTTTACCTACCTCGGAAGGATGGAAGGCTGAGTCAACCTTGAGCCTGGTGAGAACTGAACTGGCAGTAATTGCAGGCAGCTGGCAGCTTAAGTGCTAATTTAACAGCACTTTAGTCCACTGCAGCACCAAGGCTCCTTATAGAATTCTCTTCTAGCTCTTAACTTCTCTAGACCGAGAGTCAGACTTTGTCTCTCTGGCTACTGTTTAATCACCACACTATAAAAAAAGACTCTAGAAAAATGGCAGAGAAGAGCAATCATAAAGCTCAAATTTCCATTTGGGACTCGGCTGCATTTATTTTTCTGTCCTGTTTTTTTTTTTTTGACAAGTTCCAAATAGAATTTTTAATCTGCCTGGAAGGAGAACCAGGAGGTGAAGAAGGAGAAGGAGAGGAAAGATAGAAAAATATTGGGGGTGGCGGGAATGGGGTGGGGGGGGAAGAGGAGGAATAGGCCTTGAGTGAATTATTTGCCTTCTAAATTAGCAACACTGCTGACGTGTTGTTAAAAGGTTCTGTCTTTGCCTCCCTACATAACATTTATGACACGCTATGGCTTGGAGGCATTTGGTGTGTTCTTGCTTACACTCTGCTTACACACACATACATGGGCTTATTTCTTGTTCCTCCCAAAAAACTCTGTTGTTTTTTCTTTAAAAAAAAAAGGCATTCCTTCCTTCCAGTGACATGTCAGAACACATGGTCCCCAGGAATGACTCAATTGTAGGCGGAAGGCTACATCCTCACAACCAAAACAAAAGTGCTTGCTTGGAATTGAGCTGCAGTAGATTCTCCCGAACTGAAAAAAAAATAGATAAGAATCGAAGCGCTAGAAAAGAGAAGAGATGACAGGTAAAAAAAAAAAATGCCCTTTAAATATTAAAATAGCCTATTATAAGCTAGAGAAAGGCAGAAAGAAAATTAGATAGGGGAAATATTAAAGCAAAAATTTATTTAATAAATAAATTAAAACACAGAGCCTTGGTTGCGCAGTGGACTAAAGTGCCGTTAAGTAGTACCAGCTGCCTGCAATTACTGCGAGTTCAAATCTCACCAGGCTCAAGGTTGACTCAGCCTTCCATCCTTCCGAGGTAGGTAGGCTTATACAGCGCAGGTATGCTTATAAATAAAAAAAAATCAAACTTTGATCCAGCGTCATCCCCAACTGAGCAGAAGCTAACCATCAAAACAGCCAACCAAAACAAGAGGAAGGTCAGATCAGGAGGTGGGCTGAAAGGATGAGCAGGTGTGAAAGAAGGGAAGACTGCTATGTGAAAGCAGAGAACAAGATTATACTCGTTGGGAAAAAAAGTAATCAATTTGGAGTATAATGTCAAACCAGGATCCTATAACCAGATGCAACTTAGCCTGTGTGCCCAGTGCTGGCTAAAAATTTGGGATATATATAATCTCGTCACATCTGGAAGCCACACCCACAGAATCGGTAGTAAAACAATTTACTAGCTGGCTGGCGGGAGGTGCGCATGTATGCGTGGTAGAGCTGAACTTGAGTGATGGCTCACGTGCCCACAGAAAGGGCACTGCATGCCAGTGGAGTGGGGTGGGAATGGGGATTTTGCAGTTGGAGAGGGGTGGAAATGGAGATTTTGCAGTATCCTTCCCCTGCCACGGCCACAGAACCGGTAATAAAAAAATTTGGATTACACCACTGCAGGGATATTGGCAATTAGGGGAGATTAATTTCTTTGGGAGGAAATTGTCCAGAGAACTGACCTTAAACAGAAACAGTCGGTGAGGAGAGCCGCTGCAAGCATCTGGCTTAAAAGATCCCAAAAATCTGAAGTGTTTCCTTGATTGTGAAGATCACGACTCCAATTTCTGCAACACCCAGCACACAAATGTGTGAGTTGTGTGCCCTTAAATTAGGGGCTGCTCGGTTCTTCAAAGGGATACCTGGTTTTATCTTGGATCAGTACTTCTAACGTGCTCCCTGCAAACTATTAATAAGACCGGGGAAGGGTTTTGTAGGAAGGGTTAAACTCCCTGCCACTCAGAAGTTTATATACCCGCTGATTTTCATCTCTCTTTTTTTCCTCTGGTGAGGGAAGGCAGAAAGCTGCCACTAATCCAACATAAATACCCATGGAGTCAGTCTGGAACGTGGCATCAAAATCATTTACAAAAAAACCCAACAACCCTGAAATCTGAAAAGGGCTTTAAAAAAACTATGTAACCTGTCGAAAACTCTGCCAGGGAAAACACGAGAGCGGAGTCACAGAGCTGTCGGAGTACAAAATGGGTTGGTGGCATTAGCAAACGATGAAGGGGGGGAAGAGGTGGCAGTCAGGCGATGGAAAGGGCACAGGGCAATTTTGGAGCAAGGCTTCCTCTTTGAGACTGAGAACAGGGTGCCTCGATTTTCTACAGAACTTTTTAAATAGGTAAGCTGTACAGTATTAGTACTTTTTTATTTATATAGAATATATAGAATAACAGAGTTGGAAGGGACCTTGGAGGTCTTCTAGTCCACCCCCCTGCTTAGGCAGGAAACCCTACACCACTTCAGACAAAGGGTTATTCAACATCTTCTTAAAAACTTCCAGTGTTGGAGCATTCACAACTTCTGGAGGCAAGTGGTTCCTTCCATGGATTAATTGTTCTCACTGTCAGGAAAATTCCTCCTTAGTTCTAGCTTGCTTCTCTCCTTGATTAGTTTCCATCTGTTGCTTCTTGTCCTGCTTTGGAGAATAGGCTGACCCCCTCTTCTTTGTGGCAACCCCTTAAGGGTCTAGGATTTATCGTCTTCTACCCTTGGCCTCGCCTCCTTCTCTGCCAGCGTTCCTCCTCGGGCGATTGGTGGCAAAAAACCCAGGACGAACCCTCCTTCTGCGAATCGGCCGTGCCGAAGTGTGTGGGACGGAGGGACCATGGCGACTGGGGGCATGACAGCCAAGGAGAAAAGTCAGAGGAGAATTGCCCGAGAAGGAACGCTGGCGGAGAAGGAGGGACGGCCAAGGATCGGAGAAGAAAGTCCCATTCTGGCCCCTTAGATACTGGAACACTGCTACCATGTCAATTCAAATGATGGAAGAGCCACGCGCAAGAGGCAGCATAGGGTGGACACAGTTCAAATCTCAAAAGTGATCTCTAGGGTTCAGAAGTGACGTGGAAAGCTAGCCAGGATCTTGTCTCCTAAGCAGAGCTTCCAGCGTCCCTTAAAGCAGCACAGTGCTATTCCTTGCATCCTTTGATCCTTACATTAAAGTCAACATGTACTTGGCCAGCCAGCTTGTATCACGCCAGACCACTTGGCAACCAATCCGGTGTGCTGTGATCTGTTTACAACTTTCTCAACTCACCCTGGCTGGGAAAGAGAGACTACAGTGTATACAATGCGGCTAAATATACAGATTTATTTATGTATCTTATTAAAACATAAGACAGTAAAAGAAAAGCCAAGACATTTTGCTATAATGGTTGCACTTACTTTGAAATGGTTTCCCCCTGACCCTCCAATTTTTTGACATCTTCTTCAGTCTCGGAATAAAATAATAAAATAAAAAGTGTCACCCAGCCAGCAGGAAAAGGTCAATTTTTTAAAATCACCTAATGGCAGTCTTCTGTCGCATTTATCCTTATGCAGTGGTGGGTTTCTACAAACCTGCAAAGGTAGCAAAGGTAAGTGAAGCCCACTACTGTCCTTATGGGAATTCTTTCTACAATTTCATCTGTAGCCTGACATCGTCGTGTGTTTCTCAAGACGTCCAACCCAAAAGAAAAAGAAAAGCAACATATACCAAGCTCCCTAACTCAGATTGGAGGCTCGAAGGACTTCCCATCGGTATACAATTTCTCCCAGAAAGTAGCCATACTATCAAATCGGGGCAATTATTATTCACACCTGCAAAAGAGGAGTTCCTTTAGATCTGGGCCTTTCTGAAGTTTTAGAAAGAGAAAACCAGGCTCGCCACAACTCTTCGGCTGCCGGTGGGAATTCACTGACTGCCGATATTCAGCTCTTCAGAGTGAGCAGAAGTCAATCCCACCATTTCACCCTTGACCTGCTGTTGGGGGGCCATAGGTGGACACAACAAGGCAAAGTCACAAACTGCGATGGATAAATGAAGGCGTCATGGACAGGGAAGGGGGCAGCCCCTTATTTCACACAGCTTTTTTGTTTTTTTCCCCATTGAAATCCCACGAAAGTCTGAATGGGGTCACTTCCACCTTCTTCAGCACCGTCCCGAGTCGGATCATTGTTCACTTTCCAACAATCCAAGGTTGTATACTGGATTTCAGCCATCTCCAAAGATGGGGCTGGATTATTCGCTCCTGCAGTTCTCATGTACATATGTGTGACCATCTCTTGGTGTATGTGCGAGGCAGAGAATCATGCTTATCCTCCCCTTTCATTTGCAATGATCTCAACAAAGCCAGCAGTTCTCTCTCAACAGAAATCAGTTCAGTTCATGTCGAAGCTTCGCTCTGGTTTGGCTTTGCACGACCTTCCGACATTAAGGGCTGGGATCTTAAGGTCAAGCATGAAGAGTTTAAATAATATACACTTCTTTCCATTCTAATAACGATTAAGGAGGAGGACCCGTTTAAAAGCAGGCATGCAGGCCTACCCTGGTACCAAGGCATGGTAGAAAACGCTGAAAAACCGCCGGCATCATTTCTTGAAACTGAGCTTGGACGCGGATATCAAGAGTGTGACACAAATGACATGTGAGAAGAGAGAAACTTAAAACGATGCCAGCGTGGACCTTTTCAATTAACACGGCCTTGTCTCCTAGCCCTAACTCAGAATCCAAATTTTCAGATTAGTTTTGGTCAGTAGAATTATTTCAATCGTTATATCCCAGGGCTTCCTTTGAGGAGAAACTTAGGACACTGCATTTTCCTGAGCCACTTCAATTGCTCTCCCAGAATCTCAGGTAGGAAGCAGCGGTGAAATCCTCCGAGGTTTGTCACCGGTTTGCTGCATCTGCATGCGTAGTGCGTGTCAAACGTGCACTTCACATGGAAAAAAGAGGCTTAAGAAAGTAAGTAGAACAGCAAAGGGGGGGAGCGGCTGTGCCGCGCGATTTAGATTAGCTAGAAAGCGGGATTTCCCGCTTCCTAGCAATTATAAATCGTGTGGCACAGCTGATTGTTGAAAACAGCAGTTCGGACGAAGCGGTAACATTTTTTTACTGCCAGTTCGCCTTGAACCGGTAGCTTTTATTACTACCGGTTCCCCTGAACCGGTGCGAACCGGTAGCATTTCACCCCTGGTAGGAAGCCCCGCCAGCCCTTTCCAGGGACCTGAGAATTAAAACTGGGTCTTTCTGCAATCGAAGTGCACCCACTTCCTTTCCAAGATGTTTATGGAGGGCCCTGCAACATTACCCCTTTAGAAATGACTCAAGGTCAAATCAGCCACTCCTGATAAGATGACTTACCAGAAGAATTTTTCGCCCAGGCATAAATTGGCTCTAGGTTGCAAGCACTTTTTAACTATTAAGGTAAATCTAAAAAGGGTCTTCAAACTAATGAGAAGAGGATCTTAAAAATGTCCTGCTTTGAATTGGGACAGAGAAAGAACTCTGGGGCCATTCTCAGTGTATCGCACGATACTCAGGGAGTGAGTTTGGCTGCCCTGCTGATGCGTTTCTCACAACCATCTGGGTTGGCTAGTTCAGAACACAAGATGGAGAACATAAGAAATGTGTTAGTTGCCTGTTAGCCCATCAGCTTGTCCACGTGAACTGGCAGCAGCTTTCCAAAGACCAGGCAGATCTTTTCTGATCCCACCTATCTGGGAGATAAACCAATCTATTAAAAACCAAATCTACCATATTTTGAGCTGGGGTAGTAGTGCCGAAAACCATGACTTGTGGTCATCAGCATTTCCTGAGACCAACACTAGAATGGTTTGTCATTGTCGCCTTCTGAGATTCTTTTTTTTTGACAACCAGATTCCTAGAGGTCTCCCACACCAGGTTGGCAGGATTTAGCTTTCAAGTCCAGAAAGGGTCCAGACTCCAGACACGTCCTACGCTTTCTCCAATGTACTTTGTCTTCTTCTGTAGACAGCGGGAATGAATACCTTTCAAAGTGAACCCTCATTGCAGGTACCTTGAGACCAAAATGATACTAAAAGCACAGGGGGCACTTGATTTCCTAGTGTTTTGACTTCCTGAATATATGGGAGAAACACTGGTTCTACCAATAAACTCTGATGCCCAGCATATTCTCAGCCCCCTCCTTAGCCTTACTGGAACCAGAGGTTTCCTTGGATCTCAGAACTGAGATGGAAAAATCTGAATCTGCCAACGGAAGGAAAACTACATCTGGGTTTTGGGTTCCGCGTTGAAGTCTATCCTCTCTCTCTTGGATTGTTGCTAGGCCTCCTTGGGTGTGTGTGTGGGGGGAAAACATTTGCTTCATTCGGCTGCAGAATTCGGCTAATGGCGAAGAGAAGGTGGGTCCTTTGGGCAGGCAGGGTTCAGAGTTCAAGCTTCTCCATCTGATGGCCAGAGGCATTTTCTCCCCACCCACCCTCTGTTCTCCGTGGCAGATGGTCTTGGGAGTTAGACTCCCACAAACATGCCCATGAAGTCAGATCCGTTCTGTATCGTAACGGGGGCCCCGGCGCTGTTGTCCACAAAGATCGAGGTGTATTGTCCAGCCTGTGCCACGGAAGGAATATGGGAGAAAAGAAAAGGAAAAATGAATGCGACATTACACATGGGTGCCAAACTAGAAGAGGGCTGGACTAGAAGACCTCCAAGGTCCCTTCCCACTCTGTTATTCTCACTCAGTCACAAAAGATTTCCGACATTAACCATCTACCTGGTGTCCCTCTGACACCCAGTCTTTAGTTAGTGCAAATTCCTAGAGTGCCCTGGTCGGGACTCACTGGACTCACTAGACAGGACAACTGGACACATCCGGAGAGAATGTGTGGCTGGCAGCATTTGGACGCAGAAAAGAGAGTGTGAGCAAAATTCTTGGAACTCGGAATTCATCCGAACCGTCTTTTGCATAATCCTTACCTGGAGTTGGAGCAATCCATGAACGTAAACCGTAAAAACTTTACTGTTGCTTTCCAGCCCAGCGATCACCTCCAAAGATCTAGGCAGGTGCAAAAAAAGAAGGAGACAGTCATTTGCTGGCCAGGATGTAACTACCGAGATGACATCAAGTAGGAAGGAAGGTCACAAATTTGACCAGTCTGGCGCTATTTTCACAGATTCAAACAGTCTGGTAAACTGTAGTACTTATTGGAGCACTACACATCCTGCCTGAGCCCTTATTCTCTCCTCCCCGTTCACAACACAAATTCTTTAGCCGATTCTGCCCTAGGTTTCTATAAACCTAGTTTGAGGGGGGATGGGGGGAAATGGAGCCTCTTCCAAACTGGCCAGAAGTTTATTATGCACACCCCGGCGAGCACATTGGGGCTGATTTCTGAGCAGAGATACATAAACTCGGCAATATTGGGAATGGGATTCAGCCGGTTCAGGGAAACCAGACGCTAATTTTAATCTGGTTCACCGAACCGGTTGTTGCAAGAACTGGCTGGCCCTTCCCACCCCGCACTGCCCCTCTCAGGAGTCTCCGTGTGGCCCGTTTTGGATGCGAGGTAAGTGCAGGACCTGCGCGGAAGCTCTGGATGGGCAAAAAACGGGCCTCTGGGAAGTTCCGAACATATGGAAACGGGCCCATTTCTGGCCTCCAGAGCTCAGGGGAGGCAGTTTTTGCCCTCCCAGAGGCTTGAGAAAAGCCTCCGGAGCCTGGGGAGGGCTAAAATGTCCCCCCTGCCATGGTGCAGGAGGCCATGTAGGCCACACCCCCATGGCCACGCCCACCCAGCAACCGGGCAGAGAACCGATTGCTAAAAATTTTCAATCCCACCCCTGGGCATTATTAATGTAAGTTTTTGTTTTGCTTGTTCCCAATGGTCTTAAAAGGCAGAAGGTGCCATTATTGCACAAAAATAGATCAAAGAAACAATCAAAATTTTCTCCTCTCTTTAAGAGCTATTTGGGCATTTGCAAGCTGAGTGCAGCCTTTACAGTAGATATCAGACTGTTGAATCCACTGCTGGTTTTTTCGCTCCTTCCTCCAGCAAATGAATTTTTCTGAATGAGATTGGAAAAAGCTGAAAAACAGAGGATTGGAGGAAGGAATCAACTGGAATGATGGGATAAGGAAGAGGACGCTTATCAAAATAGAAAAGTATATAAAGAAAGAGCTCATAGCACCTGGGAAAGACAGTTCCTGCAGAAAGAAGAGGCAGGAAGAACCGAATTAAAATGCCAAAAGATAATTTGTGGTAGATCCAGGATAAAAACAAACCCACAATTCCAGCAATTCGATGCACTCACGTATATCGATGGCAGAGGGATTCAATGCAGATCAAAACTCGGACATTGTCCCTTGCTCGAAGTTGCAGTTTACTTTTCAGCTCACTATGGTCTTGGAGAGAAAGGAAGGGAAGGAAGGAAGGAAGGAAGGAAGGAAAGAAAGAGAAAGAAAGAAAGAAAGAAAGAAAGAAAGAAAGAAAGAAAGAAAGAAAGAAAGAAAATGTTGAAAAGAAATCATTTCTGTTTTAAACATTCAAGAGCGTTCAGCGCAAAAGGAATGAATTTTCCAGCACTGGCCTTCCAATCAGTTTTTACATCCTGACCACGATCCCTGGGCCCGGTTGAAAGAAACATTACTTCATCATTTGATGAAGGATGATTATCATTCTTCTCTGTCCCCACCTTCAGAAATTATAAATATGGTTGGGAGAAGAAATCAAGACACAGAAGGAAAGGAAATAACTGGATTAGACTGAGCCTCAGCAGCGCAGTGGTTAGAATGCGGTACTGCAGGCTACTTCTGCTGACTGCCAGCTGACTGCAATTTGGCAGTTTGAATCTCACCAGGCTCAAGGTGGACTCAGCCTTCCGTCCTTCTGAGGTGGGTAAAATGAGGACCCAGATTGTTGGGGGCAAGAGGCTGACTCTGTAAACCGCTTAGAGAGGGATGTAAAAGCACTGTGATGTAAAAGCACTGTGTATATAAACCTGCGTGCTAATGCTATTGGCCTTACTGTATGCAGCAACTTAATAAAAGCAGTGAAACTAAGTTCTGAGTGCAACCAGGAGTAGGCCCTCCCTTAAAATAAGACCTATCCCCCCCCCACCAATACTCTTAACCCAAATCTTCCTTTCACTTCCCAGGGCCAGCCACAATGAAAACACAATCATTTGGGATACAAAGGAATATTTGAAGATAGCAATAGCCCTTAGACTTATATACCGCTTCACACTGCTTGACAGCCTTCTCTAAGTGGTTTACAAATGTCAGCCTATTGCCCCCAACAATCTGGGTCCTCATTTTACCCATCTCGGAAGGCTGGAAGGCTGAGGATGGACGACAGCCAAACAATAGGTTGACTTTGAAGATTGGACTTATTGTATTGAATTAATCAGCCATCGATAAGAGGTGGTTATTAAGAAACAAACATGGATCTTTTCATCCGGGAACCAATTAGGGTTCATATTTGGAATTATTTGGGATTGAAGCCATGGTAAATGTTCTATGAATTGATTACAGTAACAGTTTGCAAACTGGAGGGGTTTGAAATTTCAATCTTGTCTTTTATTATTAATAATAATTCTTATTTGCTTTTATACTTTTATATGTTTACTACTATTGTTGTTTCATGTTAACCATTTTGTTATAGAAGATAGGTGACAAGGATACGAACGAAAAAGGGTAAACTGCCCAAGAAGTATAAAACAGCCTTGGCTAAAGCAATTTGGATGCTTGGAGCTGTCCAAGGTCCTGTAGATTCAGCACCACAAAGCATTGTGTAACTAAGCTAGTGCATGAATGCTGTGTCCTTGGCCATCTCTGGTATCAATTATCGTATTTTTTTGGAGTATATCTTTTTCCCCAAAAAAAGAGGGTGAAAATCTGGGTGCGTCTTACATTCTAAATGTAGCCCCACCCAGCCTCTCAAATGGAGGTTTCAGAGACTGAAAAAAACATCTGAAACTGAAAGGGAGTTTCAGAAAAAAAGCCTCCAAAACAGCTTCAGAAAAAAAAAGCCTCTGAAATGGCAGGAAAAAAAGCCTCTGAAACAGGTTTCAGAGGCTGGAAAAAAAGCAAGGCACAGAGCTCACAACCAATAAACCTGTTGTTAAAATTCACTTCTGGGAGCAGCTGTTTGGGGGTATTTCAGGAGGCTGATCAGGGGTTTTTATGCCCATGG
>JANHZT010008113.1:0-11066 GCA_032468215.1 Stegonotus admiraltiensis | reverse complement strand
TTCTGGACTAACTGGAGCCTCCAGGTGCACCTCAAGGGAAGCCCCATGTAGAGAGCGTTACAATAGTCCAGGCAGGAAACAGGACTGGATTCACAAAGGTTTCTTTAGACACAGTAGAGGACTAATTTTACTATCATTCCCATTTTGGGCCTTTTGCATCTCAGTGCAGATTTGTCAGCTGGTATGCATTTGAAAGCCAAATGGTCAAAGTTTTGGAATAAAGTCTCAGGCAAAGTACGAATTTACGCCAAGGAAGTTATCATTTTTCTAGTTGCGGTTTGAGATAAAAGCAGAATGTCAGGCTGCTGAAAGACTATCATGTTCTAAATGGGACGTAGACACATCTAACTCTGGATGGTGGCCTTGATTATTTTATTTTTTAAAATAAAATCTCTCCATCTCCAGCTGTTTGATGAATGCATACCAAAGTTAAACTGCAGCACATTTTGTACAGTACAGAGTATTACATTTTACTCCTACTGGATTTACTGGCTAGGTTCTACTAATCTTACTGGAGCAGGATTAAAATTTTACATCCCAATCAAGGATATGTAAGGATGCCGCCGAGGTCGCCCTTCTGTGCACGAGTGCCATGCGTTTTCTAATGCAAACTATAACCGTGGAATGAGAATGATGGTATAGATAGTCCTCAACTTACAATGGCAATTGGACCTGGAATTTCCATCACTAAGCATTGCAGACCTACAGCAAGGTGCAACTGCATTGCTTAGTGATATCAATCTCTGAACACCAGGCTGCCTTTGTTAACTGAATGCTACAGCCATTAGGTAAGGGAACTTGCTGCCAGATTTGCCCAGTTAAAGTTAGTGGGGAAGCTGCCAGGAAGATGCAAGTCTCAGGCCTGCAGGCCAATAAATGGCTGCTGCTGGGTGAGGGAGAGAGAGAAGAGGTGAGTGGGAGCAGTGGTGGGATTAAAATAATTTAATAACCAGTTCACCCAGGGTCAGGTTGGCTGTCATGGGAGGCCTGGCCCATCCCCATCCTCAAGTTCCGCCCCACATGCGGGATGAGCCTCCTGCGATAGCCAACCTAACCCTGGGCAAACCAGTTGTTAAACTAACCCACCCCACCCCCACTATCAAAGTGAATCCTGGGCACCGTGCTGCAATGGAGAAATGGGCAACAGAGTGGCCAGCATGGGGGTAGGAGGAAAAGAGGGAAAGTGGCCTTCTCCTTCTCTCGCACCAGCCACTCCGTTGCCTGTTTCTTCATTGCAGCAGAGCACCCAGGATTCAGTTTGATAGCGGGGGCGGGGTAATTTAACAGCCGGCTCGCCTGAACCAATGCAAACCGGATGAATCCCACTACTGAGTGGGAGTGTGGAGGATGATCTGGAAGGGTGCATGAGAGGTGCAGCATAACATGGGAAGGGAGAGCAGGGATATGAGACTGCATGGATTGGCGAGGGTACATAAGAGTGTGTGGGCTAAACAGGAGGAGCCACACAGGCTGGGGAGGGGGAGTGTGGGCACACAACTGGCTGACATGAGGCAAACTCAGAGGGACTGGATGATGATGTGCAGGTTGGGAAGCTTATTCCAGCTACCTGCAACCTTCCCTGCCAGCTTCACCTTTGACTTTCTGGGGAAATTGGCATGGAAGGTCGCAATGTTGATCATGTGACTGCAGTTTGTTTGGCAACTAGTCACAAGTGCAGTTTACCAAGTACTCAGATTGTGATCACGTGGCTGTGGGAATGCTGGGACAGGCAGGACTCCAAGGATCAGTCATAACCACCAATCATTCAGTGACCTCGTAATGTGAAATGGCTGCTAAAAGGTCATAAGTTGAGGACTAACTCTAGTTTCACTTTGAATTGTTCAAAATATTTCACTTAGATCTACAAAATGTTCACTTGGATCTGCAAAGTGGAACAGCTTTTCATTTTTCGGTTGCTCAGATTTTGAGTTCCTCTCCTTTCCTTCCATTTACAGCATAGAGAGGAAGAGCAAGAAACTGTTGGAAATGAAGGCAGGTCCTCCTTCTTGTTATCTTCCATTCTCTGTTGCAGCAAGTGGCCTCTGGGAAATATGAAAGCTGCAGTCTAGCACATCTGGCAGCAAGCATTTTCAGGGAGGCTATTTTAGGAGGATATACAATGTGATTATTCGTACAAATGTTGTAATAGGAACGAAACATGTAACTTAGCTATCAGAGTAAAGTGTGTTTGAATCTCAAGGGCCATTAAACAAATAAGTAAAAAGCAACCCAAACAATTCCCAAAAATTATTTTCAGATTCACTTGGAATAATTGCTGCCCTCAATCAATGTTTCCTGCCTTTGCATCCAGTAGCTCTGGTTCACTGCAGGCTTAACCAGAACTGTTCCTTCATGTGTGTTAATCATGACAAGTTTTGAGACAGCTGGAGAAAGATATATTTTTCCTATCTATGTAAAAAAAAAGAGGCAATCCTGTTTTCCTCTACTAAAGTTTTCATTTGGCAGTATTTGCACACTAAGTTTCAAAACATTTTTTTTCTGAATGTGCCTTATTTTCTATATCCACTACATAAATTGTAGCACTAAGGATTGGATTGGGTTAAGTGACTTAATAACTACTACCAGATACAAACGTATAAGATATTAGCTGAGATCACTACAGGTGAACGTATGCTCTTGGATACCCCAAATTTTCAGTACTCATCATGGAAAGGATACTCGGGATGGTCTTTCCACCTGCAGGAAATTAAAAGTTAGGATTAATAAAGTCAATTTAAAAAAAACCCCAACAGTAACGTAACTGGTTCACAAACAGTATTTTATATTTTATTTTATAAATAAAATACTTTATATTTTATATTTGGTATGACCTAAGCATAGCTCATAAAATCATCTGCTACAATGTCCTACCCAGTGGTGAAATCCAATTTTTTTTACTACCGGTTCTGTGGGCGTGGCTTGGTGTGGTGTGGCTTGGTGGGTGTGGCTTGGTGGGCGTGGCAGGGGAAGGATACTGCAAAATCCCCATTCCCTCCCCATGCCTGGGGGAAGGATATTACAAAATCTCCATTCCCACCCCACTCTGGGACCAGCCATAGCTGGTATTTGCCAGTTCTCCACACTACTCAAAATTTCCTCTACCGGTTCTCCGAACTGCTCAAAATTTCCACTACTGGTTCTCCAGAACCTGTCAGAACCTGCTGGATTTCACCCCTGGTCGTACCTGTCAATGACTCCTTCAGCTTCAAGCACAACAATACACGAGGACACAATAGATACAAACTTAAAGTGAACCTCTCCATATGCAGAAAATATGACTTCAGCAACAGAGTGGTCAGTGCCTGGAATGCACTACCTGACTCTGTGGTTTCATCCCCAAAGCCCCAAAATTTTAACCTTAGACTGGCTACTGTTGACCTCACCCCTTTCCTAAGAGGTCTGTTAGGGGCATGCATAAGAGCACCAGACTGCCTACTGTCCCTATCCTAATGTTTCCTCTACTTGTATCTATTTTAGGTATCCAATCCATGCTTATACTTATATACATTACCTAATATGTACTCGACAAAATAAATAAGTAAGTAAGTAAGTAAGTAAGTAAAGAAAGAAAGAAAGAAAGAAAGAAAGAAAGAAAGAAAGAAAGAAAGAAAGTATTTGCTATGAGCAAAACTAGTGTAGGAATGAAAATACTGCATCTCTCCCAGAATTGCTAAACCAGAACTCTCAATACTATTTTGTAGGGCCATGATGCCTTACTGGAAGCTGTAGCAGAAAGACCGCAATTGTATATTAATGTATTAGATGCCCTTCCTGGCTCGCCACCTCTCCTAAGGCTTCTGAAGAAATAAAAATGCTGGTTGTCATTGCAATTTTGTTGAGAATCGTACTAAAATTCTTAATGGAGAAAATAAGCATTACTATTAGTTCGAGTGTAGTGTCAGTAACTGGCAGCAACAGCTGATTTAAGATTAACCACAAGAAGCTAAGGTAGATCAGACTGGGTTACTACTTGGATGAGAGATTTTCAGCAAATATCTGGATAGGCTGGGAAATTGAAAAAAAACATCTCATAATGAGACAGGTTAATTTTCATATGATTGATGGAAATCATGGACTCATCTTGAAGACTTGGTATTACTAAGAGTATTAATTTCTTTTCTCTGAGAGCAGAAGGCCCCTAATCTTATTTGTTTGTTTGAAATTTATTTGTTGCCCATCTCATATCCAATGACTTTGGGTGGTTTACAACATAATCTTAACTCCACCTCACCTGTATGAATAGATTAGGTTGAGACAGTGGGGGCCTAAAATCACTCAGTGAGTTTTGTGGGACTGGCTTGCTGTCTGGAATTTTACAATCTACATCTCGTAGCATTAGGTCAGGAGTGGTAATTTTAAGACTTGTGGATTTCAACTCCCAGAATTCCCCAATCAGCATAGGGAAGTCCACAAGTCTTAAAGTTGCCAAGTTTGGAGACCCTTGCCCTACGTAAGGGAATGTCTAAAGTATTGCTTGGCTATTGAGAAGTAAAAGAAAATTATACCTCTTTAACACTTGCTGACTTAGCTACATATGCTGAGGACTATAGCCATTACTGAATTTTGTTTCAGCTCTCTGAACTGCCAGAGGTTTCTGGCCTTTTTGGTTTGGCTAACTTTTTGTTAGTTTCTTTGGACTGCTAGGCATCCAATTTAAGATTGGCTATCCCTTTTAATTAGGCTGCTGGGGCTAAAGCTGGATCCTTCATTTGGTTATGTAAGGACACGGATGGTCTGGATAGCTTCCAGCAGACAGGAGTGTATAAAATAAAACCTCTCTTGGTGTCATTTCTTATTTAGTTTAATTCTTCTGCAGATTTCTTGACACTGATTTCAATGTTATCAATCCTGAAAGTGAGCAGTAGCCTCATGAAATAGCCCCTTGTGCTCCTAAATCTTGTTTTGGAAAACTTAAAGCCATTTTCCAACTTCAAGATGAACAAAATTTCATGGCGGAGACTGTTGCACTGTGGGAAGACACTAGAGTCAAAAGCTATCTATCTAGCTAAAAATTCTGGAGATTTTAATTCAATATGCCTATGAAGGAGTCATGGATCTTAGCATTTACCTATTGCTTTTATATTCCAATTTCTGTCTGGAAACACTATGTGCTGAGGTAAGGGCTTGAGGAAAAGTGAAGCTACCTTTGAAAGGAAAACTAATATATAATTCTCATATATCCTTAATCTTTGTTGTACTCACAGGAGCATGAATATTAGGAGAGTGGTGAATGAAGAGATAATGGGTTTGTGCCAACTTCCAAGCCAAAGGAATTCTTGGTTTTGGCTATTAGCAACTACCCTGTGATGTCCTAAGGATGGGCCTAAGCAAAAGTGTGAAGCTCAAGAGATCCATTCTTCAATGCGATGGCTATTTAGGATCCTGAATTCTTCACACATCATTCTAAACTCTAGTTTTAGCCATGTGTTATGCAAAACAGTTGGGCAAGTTCACAAGACATACAAATCAAACATTTCCCAGTCTGCTTACAAATCATTTATAGCCCCCAATTTCATTTTCTTAAAAAGTGACAGTGCAGTATAGAGTATCCCATAAAAACCACAATTTTCCCCCAATGGTCAATCTTTGGAATTATTCAGGGACTTACATTAAAAGCTCCACATAGCGGACATTTTTATTCAGAGCTTCTATATCTTTCATTTCCTTGTCAGTGAGGGAAAAGTCAAAGATCTTAATACAAAAAAGAAAGAGATGTGTTAGTTCTAGCAGTATCTTATGGAAGAAAAACACAGTATAAATTCTTTGCAAAATGGCGTTTTAAAATAAGGATAAAGGTAAAGGCTCCCCTCGCACATATGTGTTAGTCGTTCCCGACTCTAGGGGGCGGTGCTCATCTCCGTTTCAAAGCCGAAGAGCCAACGCTGTTTGAAGACGTCTCTGTGGTCATGTGGCTGGCATGACTAAACGCCAAAGGCACATGGAACGCTGTTACCTACCCACCAAAGGTGGTTTTTATTTTTCTACTTGCATTTTTAACGTGCTTTCGAACTGCTAGGTTGGCAGAAGCTGGGACAAGTAACAGGAGCTCACCCTATTATGCGGTGCTAGGGATTCGAACCGCTGAACTGCCAACCTTTTGATTGATAAGCTCAGCATCTTAGCCACTGAGCCACCACGCCCCTTTTTAAAAATAAGGATACGAAATGGCAAATTTAACTGACTGTACGGAAGGAAAGAAGCAATCCCTTGGAGATTTTTTTTTTAAAGAAAGAGAAGAGGAAGAAGGCATTCACATTTATCACATACTATGTCACCCTGTAAGAGCATGACTGGCCCTAGTTTAATCAGCAATCAAATTCAGCAATCTATAATCTCTCTCTGGATATGGAATCTGTGTTCTTTCAGAAGATTTGAAATTTAACATTCAGCTGCCTTCACTATTAGCCACTCTATCTGAGACTGCTGGGAACTGTAGTTCAGTAACATCTGAGAAATAGATGTTCCTCGTTTGTGCTTCCTGCTGTATTTATTTGCTTTTTAAAAGGGGACAACTTGTAGCTTTCAAAATATATAAAAATGTGTTACAGACATCTGAAAGAATGGAGATGGGGAAAAAAGATGTCTGATCTTTTATCCTTCTGGTTTCTAATTCATCTGGATTCCTTCCAAAGAAGCTGGATTGGAAAACTCCTCAGGAACCATGCTGGCTGGAAAGGATGAGACTGGTATATTTGGAAGGTGCAAGGTTGAAGAAGGCTGCTGGCGTAGAAATGTTTTCATTCTTGGGTTACAGTGGATGAACCACAGCTGCAATATCTCCACCCAGATACAACTGGAGATAGAGTAATAGTAATGGCACTTGTAAACAGACTCTAAATCTAAAAGATTGAAGACTGCCTCATTTTGTTTAAGTTGAGAAGTGTCTACATCAGTGGTGAGTTCCTCCCGGTTTGGCCTGGTTCGGCCGAGCCGGTAGCGGTGATGATATGATGTCACCGAACCGGTTCTCTTTGTCCGGGAGCTGGGACCTCCTGCCCGCCCCCGCGTTATTCTTACCTTTTATTTCTTCTTTTTTAGCCCAGCTGATAGGTGCGGCAGAGTGGATTGCCGCACCTCAGCTGGGCAGATTCCTAAGGCGCTTGCACGGCAATCATGCGCGAAGCGAGTGCACCAAGAGAACCGGTAGTAAAGCCGGTTGGAACCCACCACTGGTCTACATTGCATTCATTCATTGTGTTTACCTGGAAGTTTTCTCTAATACGCTTTGGATTAAAGCTTTTTGGAATGACCACCACGCCACGCTGAATGCTGAAGCGCAGGGCTACCTGAGCTGCTGTCTTGTTGTATTTTTCTCCAATGGCATTTAGCAGGGGATCATCCAAGAGTGGAGGGGAAGATACATTCACCCTTGTAAAAAATACACAAAGAGAAAAAAGAATCAAATTTTCCTTAAAGGAAGATACATAGATTACAACATGGGGTTGAAAAGGAGCTGGCACAAGACAACAACTATTGTGATCAAGTTTGAAAATAATCAAAAGTACTGTACATCCACTACTAAATCAAGTACAGTATTGATCCTTGTTCAAAGTGAGGCATGTTACTTATGGACCCAGATTTAGTTCACTGGGGAAACCTAACCATGTTGGCATATAAAGCAGTGGTGAAATCCAACATTTTTTTACTACCGGTTCTGTGGGCGTGGCTTGGTGGGCATGGTGTGGCTTGGTGTGCATGGCAGGGGAAGGAAACTGCAAAATCTCCACTCCTGCCCCACTCTGGAGCCAGTCAGAGGTGGTATTTGCCGGTTCTCCGAACTACTCAAAATTTCCGCTACTGGTTCTCCAGAACCTGTCAAAACCTGCTGGATTTCACCCCGATATAAAGCCATGGTGGCACAGTGGTTAGAGTGCAGTACTGCAGGCTACTTCTGCTAGTCATTGGCTGCCAGCTGTTTGGCAGATCAAATCTCACCAGGCTCAAGGTTGACTCAGCCTTCCATTCTTTCGTGGTCGGTAAAATGAGGACCCAGATTGTTGGGGAAAATATACTGACTCTGTAAACTGCTTAGAAAGGGATGTAAAGCACTATGAAGTGGTATATAAGTCCAAGTGTTATTGCTATTGCTATTGCTATATAAACAGTTGAGTAAAAGGACAATTGAAACTCAAAGGTTGTCCTCAGGCTGAAAGCATGATTTTAGCTGCCATAGTAGAGAACAACTGTTTTTTATGTGTAGCACTAATATTTAATTAAAAATCTTTTCATTGGTTTAAAATATTCTAGCTTTCAACCTTGTATTCATTTTTAAAAAAAAAAGTAAATTGGCTAGAATGGAAGAATTTAAAACATCTGCAGAAGACATGACCTTAGAAGAGATCTTCTGTCTGTTCTTTCAGACAGTTTAATATAGAAAGAAATGTCTTTTCCAAATTGGAGCTGGCTGAAATCAATAATGGAAATCATGGCCAGGAAGACATATTCCTTCTCCTGAATAGTTTCATGCACAGAGTTTTTGTTCTGTATTGAAACAGTCTTTCTTGTATTTCTTGTGCCGGTTGTTACTCAAAGCATACTTTTTATTTGTCTTTTCTACATTTTTATTCATCTTTCGTTGTTTTCAAATAAAATTCATGTCTTCAATGATTACATCATCTCAGCCATGAATGAGGATGATCACATCTTCTACTGTTGCTTTCTTCATAGGTAAATGTATTGAGTCAGAATATTAACTATGATTTTTTTTTCTATGACTCTATGATTTAATAGGACATGCAAGCAAGGTATGCTGCTTGTGATTGGTGACTGGAGTGATGAAGCTGGAATCATGAAGAAGGAAAATGTAGTTGGATTGTATGGCTTAGGAAAGGAACAGGAGACAAACTTATCATTATTTGCTACTCCAATGATTTGTTCATAGCTAATGCTGTCTTCAAACATCCAAAATGATGTTTCTATACATGGACATCACCAGAAATTAACTACCATATTTTTCGGAGTATAAGATGCTCCGGACTATAAGACGCACCTACCTTTTTTGGGGAGAAAAACAAGAAAAAAAATCTGCCTCTGCCCCCCAGCAATTTGCCTCCTTGCAGCAAATGGGGCATGCAGCAATAGGCAATGGCAATCCCTGCAGCCTGAAACAGCTGATGGTCAGGAGGCTGATCCAACCAACAATCAGCTGCTTGTGCTAATCAAGCTGTGCTGAAGCTGAAACAGGCTTTTTGCTGTTTGCTGTAAGGAGGCAAATTGCTGGGAGGCAGAGGCCAAAAGGTGGGGGCCAGCAGGTGGGCAGAGCTACATTCAGTGTATAAGATGCACCCAAATTTTCACCCTCTTTTATGGGGGGAAAAGTGCATCTTATACTCAAAAAAATACAGTATATTAGTGTTAAAAGGAGGTGGAGGGGCTCGATTATACCATCAAAGAGACAGCCAGGTGCTGACTTTGGAACAGATAACAAATTGCTCATATGCAGGCTCCACGTTAAGCTAAAGAAGAAGAAAACCAGTCAGTTTCTATGATATGATCTAGAACAGGGGTGTCAAACTCAAGGGTGCTTAAACCTGGTCCATGGGGCCAGCCTGGAGATAGCAAAGGACCAACCCGTGGTGCCTCTGACAGCAAAAACAGGGTGTGTCCCCCGTTTTCAGCCTGAGGGTCCTCCTGCAGCACTCTGCTGGCCAAAACGTGCCCTGTTTTGGATGGCAGAGTGCTGCAGGAGGCATCCATCCCGTCTCCTCCCCCCGCCCCCCTGAGCTGGCTGATCCATCCCTCGAAGAAATCCAGTTTGACATCCCTGATCTAGAACATACACACACACCATTTTCTTTTTCTTTTTTTTCAAGGAGAAAATCAGGAATTGCTTTGAAGTCCTAAACTTCATTGAGAGGAGACTCATGTTATGAAATTAATGAAATGGCTAAGGATGAATGAAAAAAGGAACTGTCAAAAATGAAAAAAGAGAAGAAAGCAGAGTGGATGTCAGAACAAACCATGGAAGAGAAGAGAATCCAAAGCCAAAACTCTCAGAAATTAATTTAAGAGTTTCAGAGAGATATTACAAGAGACAACAAATGGTGTTACAATCACATTTGTAAAGACATTGAAGATGGACACAAACATGGAAAAACAAGGAAAGTCTTTCAAAAGATCTCTAAACTCAGAATGGGGTTCCAGCCTCAAATTGGTATACTTTGAAAGAAGATCAAAGAAAGATGGAAGGTACATACTGAAATATCAAGTATGAAATATCAACATCTGAGATACCTTAGCAGATATTCCTTACTTACAAGTACCTCTAGCATGAAGTGTGAAGGTTCTGAAAGATGCCCTAATTAATTCATGAACCATGAGCCAGACTTCAAAAGAAATACAGCTCTATCAGTTTTCCCTCCCTCCTGCTCATGGCAACTTGTAAGCTTTGCAAGTTGACAGAAGTTCAATCAGCAGTTATTATGAAGTTGGAAATCTATAGGAACTGATATAATACTCACTGAAATATGGCAGGCAACAGAATAAAAGTCATACAAGGTTCTAGCCAAACTATGCCAACAAATTGGAAGGAAGGCACAATAACCAAGCATAAGAAGTCAATCTACATTCTAACACCAAAAAAGGAGATTTATATATGCAGAATATATATTAAGGGAACTGGATTGAAAGAAGATGGCAGTGGTTTAAAAACTGGGGGAAGAAACATCAATAGCCTGTGCTATGCTGATGAAGCTATCCTAATAGTGGAAAATGCACAGGATCTGCAAGCCTTAATATTGAAAGTGAAAGAGTACAGTGAAATAATGGGACTAAAATTAAATTTAAAGAAGATCCAATTAATGATATTAGGTTGAACAACCAACCTTAGAATTGACAATGAAGAAATCAAAGTGATGGATAGCTTCAATACTCAAATGTGGTGATGGATCTATACCTAGAAATACCAGAATTGTGCAAACCATGGTATTTCCTATGACACTCTATGGAAGCAAAAGTTGGACTTTAAGGAAGCAGGATTATGAAGAGCATAACAGGCTTCGACTCAACCCTTCCAAGACTGAGTGGCTGTGGCTTCCGGCATCCCGGTATAGCCAGCTGGTGCCATC
>JANHZT010008111.1:9995-37360 GCA_032468215.1 Stegonotus admiraltiensis | reverse complement strand
ATGACTAAACACTGTTTAAATTTGTGAACCAGCCAAATACTCTGTTCAAAGAAAATACATTGTATGTTTGTATGTGTTTGTCTAAAAAAAACAACACCTTTTTTTAAAAAAAAAAACCAACCAAAAAAGGTAGGTGCGGCTTATACTCCGAAAAATACAATAAGTGAATCTGGCTTCCCCATGGACTTTGTCAGAAGGCCACAAAAGGGGATCA
This sequence comes from Stegonotus admiraltiensis, assembly GCA_032468215.1. Taxonomy (NCBI): domain Eukaryota; kingdom Metazoa; phylum Chordata; class Lepidosauria; order Squamata; family Colubridae; genus Stegonotus; species Stegonotus admiraltiensis. The sequence goes on along the minus strand of JANHZT010008111.1, from coordinate 37,146 downwards.
CAGGACCCCAGTATATTGCAACTGTCATAAATTTGAGCCAGTTGGCTAGTGTCCAAATTCTGATCACATGACCATGGAGATGCTGCAAGTCGTAAGCATGAAAAATGGTCATTAGTCACTCTTTTCAGTGCTGTTGTACCGTCAAAAGGTCACTAAATGAATGGTTGTAAGTTGAGTGCTACCTGTACTAGCTTGTGAGGAGAGGGGAGAGAGAGAGGAGCAACTATTCTTAGAAACAGCCCTGAGATTCTTCTGCTATATTTTGAACAAGGAAGAGAGGAAATTCTGACAGTTCTGTTTTCACAGATCTTAATGAAAAGCAAAGAGCAGCAGAATAGACTCCAGTGGACCATAGAAGTTGATAGTTGCACCTTGTTTTTAAGCAGTCTACAACCCTCCCCTTCAAGCAGCAATATCAAACTGCACTTTTGAATTTTGAAGATCAAAGAATTTTTGTGGCAAAACACAACTGATGTGGTCTCAGACTTCATTCAGTCCAGATGTTGGGAAACAGTCTGCCAATTCTAAAACAAAAAGCGAGTTTCCTTTGTTACAGTGAGAACCACACACAAATTAAAACCAGTTCTCTCAAGTCATTTGATCACCTGCAGATGATAGTCAGTTTTTCCTCCTGCCCTGGTTAATCACAGGTTTTATTCTATTTTCTTCATATAAATAAAAATGTAAAAGCAGAAGGCTGACTGAGAAGTAAGATTAAGCTGTCTGTAAGTAGCCTGTTCCACGCTTAGTGCCACAATTCGACCAAGACGGTATTTTGGATTTTCAGCATAGAGGTATTTGCCAGCAGATTTCAGGCCCAGATTCAGCAGAAACCTTAACCAAGTGCAAAGCAACCTTCATTGTGCTCTTCTGGATCTTCCTTCTCCTCTTTACTAACCACCGAGGAATGCAACCACCTGCTTGGTTCAGCTAGTCTTTTAAGGAGGCCTGCCGAAAATTCCTTGGGTGTCCAGATGCCACACCATTATAGATAGGCAAAAGCCAGGGCAATCATGCCCTTGATAAATTTATTGTGTTTCAACATGCGTTTGTGTGTGGTGTGTGTATCCTTTGTTCAGCAACTTTAAAAAACTATGCCTATTTCTCTTCATATCTGGAACAATTCAGAGGCGAGAAGAGATAAAACTCTGCTGGAACAGTGGGCAGGGATGGTTCCTTCTGGGCCTCTCCAACCCCTCCAGGCTCCACATCACATACCTGGCTCAGCTCTTCTCAGACACAGAGAGTTCCCCAATTTAGCTACTGAGAGTAGAGGTGAAGCCAAGGTGGGACCTCAAGCAACTGAGCCTCTCCCAGAAAATGGGCTTCTAACCATTAGCAGTCCGGAGGCTACTTTTGCTCTGTGTCATTTAGATTTGATAGAAATACTTGAATTCTTAAGTTGCAGCTCTGACATTATCTAGTTTTAAATTTCTGACATCTAGTGGTTTTTATTATTTTATTTTTTAATCAGACTATTCTACTATTATTTAATTTTATTTATTAATTAAATTTTTATGCTGCCCATTTCCCTTGTAAGGCGACTCTGGAGTTACAAGAAACTTATTTGAAATGAGTAAGTTGCCAGAGGCTTACTAATAAAAAAACAAGGAAAGAAAATCTGTAGAAGCAGCACCAAAAAGCCTAGTGGAAAACTAGTGCTCCAAATATATTTTGAGATATGGAAGAACCCAAATAATACTAAAAACAGACCCAGGTGGCAGTTTGTCTCTACACAGCTATGCAAGTTCTCTTCAAGTATAGAAGCCAACTGATCAAGCTGCTTTTTCAAAATTGTACTCACACCAGTAACCAGTGACTGGTAGTTGCTCACACTGAAATACACATTTATGGCCCGTTTTCTGCTTGAAACAATGGGAAAATACGTCTTATATGAAACACTTGAGAACCAAACTACTAGCCCCCAGAAGAGGACCTTCGAGGAGGAGGAGGAGACATGCCTCATCTGGCACTGGGTAGCCTCCTCCTACTGGTGACCACCAGAAAATGAGAGTCGGGAGGGTCTATGTTAAGGACAGCTCTTCTGGATGGCCTCACGGCTGCTATTCACATCATTTCCTGAGCAGTGCAGGTCCTCCTCCTGCAGCTTGAATTATTTTGTTTAATAAAAATCCAATTGTCCAGCCAAGGAGAGATTTCAACTTCCTGGGTTTCCCCCAAATTCTCCTAAGCTCCCAGGAACTCTCCTTCCCTTCAATCCTCTTGAAGGCAACTACCTTTGCTGCTATGGAAAGGGAGGGATTATTGTGGGAAAACGAGAGAATGATTCCAACATAACTCCATGTAGAGAACCCCAGATTTACAACCCAACCATGTGTTCGGGGCTTTCTGAGTCTGCCCTAAGAAATAAATACAATGAATGAATGTTTCCTGCAGTGAGAAGGAAAGAAAAGGACATTTCAGGAAGGCTCACCATCTGTAATTCTCCTGACATATGTGATCGATTTAATTGAGATCCCGTGTAATCTCTGCTACATGAGAAATGCGGTTTTCTTCCAAAGAGGGCTGTTGCGGTGATGCCGAGCAAAACAGCTTGAAGCTTTTACATGCTTAGTTCAAAATTCAGGTTGCCAAGAACCACGCTTAAAAACACAACATTGCTGGGCAGCTGGTCCCAAAGCTTACAGCCTCAGTGGAAGAGGGAGCCATCCCGAACGGAGCCAAGAAGAATCAGCCCAAAGGATGGCAGGGAGGGAACCAACGCCCAAGGGTGCACTGAATGATCACCCAAATCTACCTGGATGCCACTAAAGCAGTGGTTCTCAACCTGTGGGTTGGGACCCCTTTGGGGGTCGAATGACCCTTTCACAGGGGTAGCCTAAGACCATTAGAAAACACGTATTTTCAATGGTCTTAGGAATAATTTTATGGTTGGGGGTCACCACAACTTGAGGAACTGTATTAAAGGGTCGCGGCATTAGGAAGGTTGAGACCCACTGCACTAAAGTGTAAGGCTTTTGGCAAACTGTGCCATACACTTTAAAGATAGAAGTTTTATGGGTATGCACTATTTAACAAAATATACAACATTGTTTGCATGGAGTCTAATGAAATTCTCCCATTCTACGATTGCAGTAAAAATGATGTTATAAATATATATTATGTAAAATCTAGAATTTTTAAAAACATTTTTCTTTCTTTGATGACATGGATTTTGGAAAATAAACTGTTCCAAAACAATAAGAATACATATTACTACATGCAGCAACATTTAAAAAGTGGGACTGTATCCATTAATTTCTCTACAATCTTCTTACAGAAAATGAATTTTTATTGCAAATTAGTAATAAAAATAGTAAATAGCATGTCCTAGTAAGGCAATAAGATTTCTGCAAGAGTGCCACTGTTTAACTCTATTGTACAAAGCAGTCTGGGGGATGAAAATATGCCCAATAGGAACCCCTTTCTATTCTTTACACTGTACAGTCTTCTTTTTCCAAGTATTAAATGAAAGTGGAAAAGCAACTCTGCCCAGAGATTAAATTGTTTTTCCTAAAATTTGCATTGCCCAAACGCCATTTTTTTTAAAGTGTGTGATTAAAATCAAGGCTGTAGTTTAAGAGAGTATTTTTAAGGTAATCAGCAAAACTTTAAAAAGTATCAATTCTCAAGAAACGTTCCTTGCAAGTGTATTTCAGCAGCTGTATTTCCACATATAACTAGAAGAGCCTCTGTTGTGACTATTCAGAATCTTCTAAACCGCAGCCAGGTCAAGGACAGCTACGGATCTGAACAAAGCCAAAAGTCAGCTCAGCATTTCCCAACTCAGATGGCTGCCAGACTGCCATATACTTGGGTTTATCACTGAGCAGCAATTGTTCTATATCAACAACTGTTGATATAGAACAATGCTTTAAAAACCCTTTTTATTTAAAGTTCTAAAGCAATCTATTAACTAATTGGTAAAACGCTATGAACAAAACAATGGATAGAATTGAGATCAATTCTTAACAGCAGCTTCTGTAAGAGTTCTCCCTCTCAAGGTTTAACCATGCTTGAATGCTGGCTTGAAATAGAGCCAGCGCTTCCATTGATTGTATCAGGACATTAATGCTTCAGTACACCTTAGTTTTCTCCCACTCACCCCCAATGTTTAAAGCTTCCTGAAGGCCAGCATCACATGGTTAAGGAATACTAAGGAGGGGACTTCTCATTTAATTTTCTAACTCTTCCAGTTCACAAAAGTCGCTCCTGAAAAGCAACAAGCAGATGCTCTGAAGTCTCCAGCCCTGCCAGGCTTTAGGATCACTTCCCTCCTCCGCCATATGCCTGGAAATGCTTAATAACATCAAAGCACTCCCTTCCCCCCAGAACAAAGGGGAATGGCCCGTGCTCAAGGAAGAGTAAAATCAATACTTCACACAAGCTGTATTGTTAAGACTATGGGAGTAGTAAATGTGATTTGACTTCTCAGCTCAACTTCCAAATGATTTTAGCAGAGGAGGGAAGGAAACAGAATCACATCTGTAGTAATTCGCTTTTCACTGGAGAAACCACTAAAAAGAACAAGCAATTTCCCTCCAGTCCCCGACACTAATCTGCATTTCTTAGTGAGTCTGAGCTGTCACGAAGATGTCAATCCAGAACTATTCAGTGTTTGCTAAAATGGCTTCAAATAAAAACTCCACTATCCAAGGAAATCTCACAGTCCCCATCAATGAGTAGAAAAGATTAGACAGTAACTGGAGATTATCTGTAGATGTAAAAGATTAAAAGTTGAAATATTTTGCATCTAAAACAAATTTTGCACGACACATTGCAAATGACACTGGACTGAATCTCTGCTTTGTCTGAAGCAAATGTTGGTATCAGAACCTGGAAACAAGCTTATGTCTGCCATAAAATGTGCAAGTTTTATTATATAGTATGCAATAATCATACATGCAATTTACATCATACTAATTAACAAGGAATCCCTATTTTAGAGTCTTATGTTTCTGAACAGGGAGCGTCATCATTCCTGGTTAGAATACAATAATTATTTTTGATATAAATATTAACTGAAATCTTTGAACAATATTACATACACTAACTCCTCCCCCAAAGCATTTGGTAGTCAATCCTGAGAGTATATGAAACTCCAGATTGGAAAGAGCAGGCTAATCGCTCAGCAGTCCTAGAAATCGTTCGGAGACAACTCTGACTACACCGCTCACGTCTTGAAGAGCACAGTATTGAACTGGCATCAGAATGGCATCTCTGAATCAATGGCAGGCCTGTCAGAAAATCCACCCTACCCTGGAGAACATGGCTGAAAGGGCTCCAGTTCATGCTGGCAGGCGCACCGCGTGGCTGGCTGAGGCGACCTTCGGAGTGACCCGGGAGACTGTGGAGACTCTCTGAACAAAAGAAAGAAAACCTCACCGTTTTCCCAGAGTAGTAATACATGAGAGAAGTGCTGCTCATTCCAGGTATTCGGTATGCGCAATACATGCCTGCTTGGGAAACTGCACTGCTACAGTCCCAGGCCTGGTGCCCATCCGTGATGTCAAATTCACCCGATGAAATACAGCAGCTCTTCGGGGGTGAGAGAAGCACATATGGATGTACTTTGGAACAAATGTATGCAAAGCAGGACTGAACCATCTCACCCAGCAAAATGGGGTGAGTGCATATTAAGACAGCCAGGCTCCTCTGAAATGGTCTTTCAGATTTACCCCAGGGTGGTTTGTCATGATAACACAACAAGGAATCCATTCAGTTAGGAATGTAAAAATCTGAACTTCACTTAAAAGGACATTAGATTCCAGCTAATCCCAACCCCATTTTTTGTTTGTTTTGAACTCCAAAGCTGCTACGACATCACTGAGCCAGCTAATCCTTTTGTTTTAATAAAATGAGACAAGAGACCTCCTGACTGGCTGCACTTCCCCCATCAGCTCTCCCTAAAGGCTGCTGCAACTTTTCCCAATCTGGTCTCTTTGCCTGAGGCTGAATTGTAGGCAGACGGCAGGAGAACCTAGATAAGCAGAAAATGTATTAATTTTTTAGATTTAAACTAGTCAAGTATTTTGGTATTTTAAAAACCATTTAAACTCTATTTTATACATAATACTAATAATCCATTTACTAATAATAGTCAACTTTTTTTCAGTCACCTCGACCTCGATTGTTGTTGTTAGTTGCAAAGTCGTGTCCGACCCATGGCAACCCCATGGACAACGTTCCTCCAGGCCTTCCTGTCCTCTACCATCCTCCGGAGTCCATTGAAGCTCACGCCAACTGCTTCAGGGACTCCATCCAGCCACCTCCTTCTCTGTCATCCCATTCTTCGTTTGCCCTCAATCTTTCCCAGTCTAACTGGCTATTCAGAGCTTAATACTTTATTTCATTTATAGGCAGCCGTCACTGTAAAATTCTAGAAGTTACCAGAAAGTTTTTTATTATTATTATTTATTAAATTTCTATACCGCCCTTCTCCCGAAGGACTCAGGGCGGTGTACAGCCAGAATAAAACCCCATCACATATAAAAGTTAAAAAACATTTTAAAAACATTAAATAATTGGCCGATAAAACTAAAAAACAACAACCCATTAAAATAATATTTAGGCCAGCCCTGCTTGATGGAATAATAGCGTTTTAAGGGCGCGGCGAAAGGTACGAAGGTCGGGAATTTCATGAATCTCCGGGGGCAGCTCATTCCAGAGGGCAGGTGCCCCCACAGAGAAGGCTCTCCCCCTGGGGGTTGTCTGTTTAACCGACGGCACCCTGGGGAGACCCTCTCTGTGGGAGCGTACTGGTCGATGGGAGGCTATCAGTGGCAGAAGGCGGTTTTTGTTTTTAATTTAACCAATGATTTTATTTTTTCCTTGAAACATGAACTTTCCAAAATTAAACTCTGAAAACAGAGCTACACAGTGATAGAGTACTGAACCAGGAGTGGGAGACTCAGGGTCCAGTCTCTCCTTGACCACGGAAGAGCCCTGAAGACTTTGGGCCAGTCACATGATCTCAGCACAGCGATTTCTTGTTTGGGAGGAAAATAGGAGGAGGAAGACAAAGTTCACTGAAGGACAGGTGGAACACAACTAAAATAAAAATGATCAGCGCAGGCGAATTATAAACAGCTTCTTAGCAGCTAGAATCCTCAGCCACATGCATGCATGTTCACATAAATAGGCCTGGGGAGTTTTCTTGGCCCACAAAGAGAGCAACAGAGGACAGACTGCACTGCCAAATAAGGAAAAGCTGGGCTGAGGGTAGGAAGACTGTGGAGAAACTCCATCCTTTCTTTGTCTCCAGCTCTACTGAAAAGAGGATGACAGAATTCTGGGCCTTCTGCTCTATGCAGCCATCCAAACATCCTAGGAGGCATCCACACAGGTGGAAACACATGTCTTGAATTGCCCACTAGCAAAGATTTCTACAGGTTGAGAAAGGGTAGTTTATGGGAAATGAACACATTCCTAAATACAGAGGGTCTTTGAAGCCAGTGTAAGCTTTTTGTCTACTCTGTCCCGAGAAGAGCTCAAAATGTCTGGTTCACACATGCTGGAACCCATGCAGAGTATATACACGCTCCCCCTGAAGGAGCCCACTGATTTATTCCAATGTGCGCCAGCAATTATGCTCTGTCCCACAAATGTGTTGCCCACCAGTAGAGGGCAATGGTTAAAATAGGAAAGTGGATGAGAACAGACCCTCAGCTAAGCAGGTTCATAACTTTGAGCCAGTCCTTGTCTCGAGAGAGTTCTTCTGTAATGGATTGGTTCCAGCCATTTAGGCTGCTTGGCTCAATTCTTTTAACAAATATTTCACCAATTCAGATTAAATTACAACTCAGCCTATCATAGACAGATGCAGTTTTGACTGATTCCCGTAGATGGCTGTATAATCTAAACCTATTCTGTTGTGAGAATATTTTAATGCCTAATGAAAATGCGCATGAAGAAATAGAAGCAAATTGCCACATTCTGTAGCTAATGTCTATCGCAAGGTGTCTTGGCATACAGCAACACCTCCATGTATGTTAAAGAGTTCCTAACAACTAAAACATCTGGCAACAGAACCAATCCTGCCAAGAGAGCAGGGCTATCTTTCTTGGATGTCTTCAAGCAGAAGTTGGACAGTCATTGGGCAGGGATGTTGGATTCCTGCACGGAACAGAAGGTCCAACTCCATCTGTTCAGTGGCCCCACTCATCTGGATTCCACCTTAGAAACATGCATTTATTTACATGGAGCTTTACAGTATGCAACGAGAGAGCCACACATACAATTGGCTTAACTGAAGATCTCAAAAGCAACAGCACCATTAACACAAATGCTTCTTAGGATTTTAAACTAATCTATTAAATATGAATAGATAAACACAGAAAGTGATTCAAGGAACAGATTAAATGTCTCATTATCATTTATATGTCCTGGAATAAGAACATATTGCTGCAAAACCAAGAAAGCAAATGATTACTCTTATATTTTAGCACCACTTATAACAGAATAAGAACATTTGTACAGCATGAAAAGAAAGCAATCAAGCCAAATCTTTAAGAACCTCTCTTTCATCCCTATTGGCTCCATGATCTGATAAACTGCCCTAGTCTTTTTCTGAACAGTTAGTGTTTCTCCAATAAGAAAGGGAAAAAAGATATATTCATGTTTACCCCGACAAAGTACTGAGAAGTGAGACAGCACAATTTCTCTTAACCAATTCAGCCTCACTGGATGATCCTAGCATTACGAACGGCAAATTCTTTCTAAGATATATTTGCAGCTTATTTCCCCACCCCCTTTTTAATATGTCAGATTCCCTTTGCATTAAGCAGAGCTTGCATCTTATCAAGAAACCCTGCATAGAATATATGACAACAAAACAAGTATGGCCAGTTTTGGCTTTTTATTCAAAGTCTCCCATGTTCTTTCAAGCACAGACTCTTTCAGTGGAAAAGAGAACTCCCAGCCTCCCAGCACTGGGTAAAACCCTTTCCACAGGTAATTGGGCAAAGGAGCAGAACCCCTTGGGGCGGACCTCCAACCGCCCCCCTGCCTCTACCTGTCTCTTCCCCAATCACAGACAGGAGTTCTTGGTCCAACCAAGACGTTCACATTCAACATTTCATAAAGAAGTGGGGATTATTTCCTCAGAGCTATGGAGGATGGGACTTGAAACACTTCAGTATCGCATTTAACTGGGCTTATGCATTAGTTTCACACGAGCCTGAATCGTTCAGCAATTGATATGCAATAGCTTAGCATTCTCTGTTGATGCAGAGATGGCCATTACTATTCAATATCGAAAACCAAAGTATAATTTAACAAAAGAATTTGCTTTAACCTAGGCAAAATCTAGGTTATGACCACTGAGACGTCTTTGAACAGAGCTGGCTCTTCGGCTTGGAAACGGAGATGAGCACCGCCCCCTAGAGTCGGGAACAACTAGCACATATGTGCAAGGGGAACCTTTACCTTTACCTTAGGCAAAATCTAGTAATGCTAGTAATGGAGCTTAAATACCTTTTAAAGAATGGCAGAAAGATTCATCTATCTTTGTGTGCATGACTATTATGCACAGGTTCAGGTGTTAACTATCTACGGTAGACTTTCTTTTCCAAGTTACTACATGGTATGTGTCATTCAAATGTAGTAATTAAAAATATCATAAAAAGTAACTTGGAGTAGCTTTAAACTTCTCTTGGGAACAGAAGAGGATGGGAATGTGCCTATATTTAGGGATAGTTGTTGGTTCTCTGCTCCTGAATTTATCAGGATGCCAGATGCTTATGCAGAAGCTGCTTTTCTGAGGGTGTCCAACATTAAGCCTGGCTTCCAGATTAATTGCAGAATGTTGCATCTGGGAGAAGGAAGAGGAACAGCAGCTAATGAGGGAAAGGAGAAGCTGCACGGAAGCAAGTTGCAGCTCCAACTTCCACTCCGAGCAGGCACTGTGGGGGCCCCACTGGCTTCGCTCCTGCCCTGAGCAGCAGCAGTGCATCCAATTCACCCTGCACAACTCTTGAGCTATAATTCATCCAAACGCACCTGCGCCATGTGCCAAGTGCTGCTGAATAAAAGCCCAACACCTCCATTTGCACAACAAAGAAGTGAGTTCTTGTGTGCTCTGAAAGGGAGGGGGGGGGATAAAGGGCCCTGCTTTATCTGATATGGATTTTAAATGCAGATACATTTAACAATTTTCTTACTTTACTGAATGAAACATGGTTAGTATTTCAAACTTTCAAAGCGTAAGATTATCATAGTTGATAATGGTCTTTTTACCAAGCCCTCCAAACCATTTTTCATCAGTCTTTTATTCTCAACGGATTAAAAAAATGTGCAAGAGGATCAACAAACCGGCTGCTTGAAAGCCTTTCTGGTGCTCAGCTCAAGTTAGAAAAGGCTTAATGAAGGCTTGAAAATTCACCAGGGCTTCACAATAAGCATCAGATTTGGTGATTTATGCATATTAATAACCTCAGTCCTATTGAAGCAAGCTGAGCTGTACATGTCCTACCAATCGAATTTCAAGGTCTTCAATATCACTGGGATCATTAGCAATGTAAATTTTACCATTTTCTGCTATTAATCTCTGTCCTCCTGTTCAGCAACATAATGACTAATTAAACATCAAAAGATGTATATCAAGAGACAGTTCCTGGGACACTCCTTTCCCTTTGGATTACAGGAACTAGCAGGTAAAACTGAATAGGAGTTCCACAAATTGCTGCTGGCAGCTCTAAAAATCCTAGATTTAATGGGAGGACCAGACCTGGGACCTGCCCTCTACTCTGTCTCAGTATTACCACCTCAAAAACTTTTGTTCTTAATGCTTAATGAGTTTGTTGTATGTGCCCCTTCCCCTCCCCCTTCTCTGTATACTCACAGGTCTCTCTGGAATCCTCTGTTCAAATCTAAGGCAACCTATGCACAACTCTTCTTCCTTCTGCATAAACGGCCACAGGATTGCATTCCAATTTTATTTTTTAATTTGTCTCCTTCCTTGCTGACAAGCTTGAATCTTTATGACTAAGAAAGTTAGATATATAAGCGTGTGCTAATTAAAAGGTTAAAAACCTCTAGGACTTACAGAAGACGGCAAACCAGGAGGCACCTTCCTTACTTTTTTTGTCTGCAGAGAATCTGCACAGAAAAAAAATGCTTTAATTAACAGGAAAATGTAGCAGTATTGAAATAAAGTGACACAACACAGTGCAAAAGGAACTCAGAAGGTCTACTTGAAGCCACTGGGTGAGGTCCTTCAATACCTATCATCAGAATAGTCCTGAATTTGTAATATGAAGGACATTCCAAATGTGCTTTCTCAGTATAAATTACAACAAATTCCTTTCTATAACACTGAATTATTAGATAATTAAATTGAACAGTTAAATCTGATGAGGAAGTAAGCAATTTACACTATTATCTAGACTAGAAAATCTTTTACTTTTACTTACACACACACACACACATACACACTATTCTGTGTGAAGTGGGGGGGAGGGAGAAACTTGGAGCAATTATCAGCAACTTCTACCCTCCAGGCTATTAAAGCGCAGTTCCCTTCTGCAGCCTCTTCCTCTCCCTTGCTCCCATTTCTAACTCAAAGATTCTGTGAAATGTATCTTATCCAAGAAATGAAGCCTATAATCTGATGTGTTCCCTGGGAAAAAGGAACACAACTTGACTGACTCACCAAGGGAAGATGGATCACGAAGGGACCTTCGTCGTGGATTTGCAGAGGAAAATGGATAAGATGGTGTTCCAGTTTTTCCTGAGCAAGCCAGGGGGCCTGGGCTTCCAACGCCAACATCAGACTGAAGTAGACTTGTCTGTAAACAAAACAAGTAATACATGACTCTATTTATATAATGGTGGGAGGTGATTATCATCATCAATGGAAACATAGCTGTGCAGGTTTGCAGTTTGCCCATATTAAGACAAACGAACAATCCTTATCAAAATTCAGAAGACTTTTTGGCAAACAAAGGTTTAATGCAAGGCATTAATCCGTAAGCTATGTTTTGTAACTCGTGATGGCTAAGTTCACAGAATAATGAGCGTATTGTAGTTTAATGTGCTCTGTATTAGGCCAGTTTTAGATAACTTTCTAGTTTAGTAACAATAAGGAAGGGTCTGATGGCACAAAGGTTAGAATACAGAATTATTGCAGGCTGACTCTGCTGACTGCCAGCAGTTCGATCTTGACTGGCTCAAGGTTGACTCAACCTTCCATCCTTCCTAGGTCAGTAAAATGAGGACCCAGATTGTTGGGGGCAATAAGCTGACTCTGAAAACCGCTTAGTGCGCTGTAAAACATCGTGGAGCAGTATATAAGTTTAATTGCTATTAAAAAGGACTTTACTCAAAGACATAAGGTTCCTTTTCTACTCCTGCTGATTCCTGAAAAAAACCCACCAAGTTTACATGAATTACTACTGGTTGCCAAATTAAAATTAATATGGATATAATTAACGCATCCTATTGTCTTGCAAATAATAGAACAATTGCAATATTAAGATCAATTCCATCCAGAGGCCATCCAATGGAGACAGAATACACTCCTCTAAGAGTAATACTGATATCAGTAAAGTAGCTTGGTATTATCAAGATCTCACTTCCTCTTGATCACTTAGTTGTCTCAACTCTTCCCATGAACTTTGGTTCAGTGAGATGTTATATGTAGACCAACGGAAGTCTCCCAGCCAACTGAAATCTCATTTTCTATGCTTACAACCAAATCTTTGGAAAAAAGGGTCCATTTCAAAACTTAAAAGAAGGTATTTCGCATATGCTGCTCTTCATTCCAAAGCACTTATTTCAAATGCTATTTCCAGCCTAGTTAGCTAACGTTTCTCACAGGCCCACTTGGTCTTCAAGGCCTTCCGCCCTCTCCCATGAAGCTGGGGATGGTAGGGCATGGGGTCAGAGGAGGGTCATCCAAGGCAAAGCCTGAGTCCATGGTTAAGTTCTATCAGCACTGGGGATCTTTTGCTTTGGTGCATTATATGCTTCCTTCCTCCTTAGGTTTCCAAGCAAGCTTCACTCTTTTTCTGTCCCTCCTCAGGAGCTTCTCCTATCTTCCTCGAGAATTTCTGATTTTCTCCAATGGTCTCTAGAGCAGAAATTCTCCAATTAACCCTTTCACCACCCTCTCCAAAGAGGACACAAAATTGCACTTCCGTCAGGTATGGTTGAGTTCTCCTCAGGGAAGATGACTTTACTGCTCGGTCACATGCAGATTAGCACAAGACACCTTTGTTCTCCATCATGCTGCTTGAAGTTTCCCTCCATGTTTCCTGAAAAGCTCCCACGCAATCCCTGTTCAAGAGATTATTGAGCTTGGAATTTTGTTTTATAGGGGGAAAAAATTGAAGAGGCTGCAGTCTAAAACAAAACATAGCAGCTTCTTAATAGACTAAATTATGCAATCAATGGCAACTAAATAGTGAAATGCTGACATTTGCTGATACTTTTTCCTTTTATTTCTTTGAAAGCTGGGTAAAAAGAAACCTAATAATCTTTGAGTAAAAACATACACCATAATATTGGGAATTTCTGGTTCCTCTGCCTGGAAACCAGATCACAGCTATTGAAGAAAGGTAGTTTGCCTGAGAATGGGGAGACTCAGATTCTGGTCATTTTCCTTCAGCCCAAACTGCTCCACAAAATTTTAAAAATTTTCACAATTTTTGAGAAAAAGTAGGAGTGCCACATACACTGTCTGGAGCTTCTCAGAGGAAGGATAAAATCTAATAAATAATACAGGAAACTTTGTTCTGTCACAACAGCCTTGAAATATAATGTGTTCATCTATTACTACTGTATTGTAAAAGTGTAGGAATGTTTGTGTGTGTGTAATTTGTATTAAGAATTTCAAAGAGAGAAAAAAACTAATGGCAACTCTTTAAATGGCAGATCTACCTGACAGCCTGAGAGCCCGGCATCTCGACCAAACATTGGAAACTGACTCTTCTCAGAGGCTTTTCCTAGAAAGCAAACAAACTTAAAAATGAATGCCCATTATAGACATACTGAGAACTTCCTAATGACAGCATTTTACATTTTAAAAGGGAATATAAATTAAAAGCCAGCACAATGTTTAACAAAAGCAGTAAATAATTCGGAGGAAGACAAAAGACGTAAGAATACTTCCAACTGTTTGACACACCTTGATAGCATACAAAGCACAACATGCTGATACTTCTCAGGATCAAGATTATTTTCCTGTGCAAAGCAAATTCCATTTGCCTGTTGCTGTTAAGGACTAGTTCAGGCCTCCTGATAGCTTTGCACCATATAGGATCAACCTCCTTAACTCTCAAGACTCTTCCCCACCCCCCCACCCCACTATGTATACAAAATGGACTGTGTTGTGTGTGTGTGTGTGTACAGCATGTGTGTGTGTGTGTGTGTGTAGATACACACACACAAAATTTTCTTTTGAGAGCAGGCATCAGAATTTAAGTTTTCACGTGTCCCGGTATGTACACACAAAAAATGGTAATGAAGGTTATCTATCATATACTTTATCATGCCATCACCTTCTAAAATAATAAATGTGTGTATTTCTCCCCCCAAGTACAGGGTTGGGTCTTGGTCTCATAACCCGGCAATCAAAATGTCTCCTGATGAGGTTCATCAAACGCATTTTGTTGGCCAGGCAGTCACACAGTGAAACTGCAAATTGAGGACCCTGTTTCATGGGTTTTGGATGCAACTAACCTGATTTCTATCTCAACTTTCCTCATAAGAACAAATTCATATCCATAATCAAAATCAAAACCAGTAACAGTTACCCAGTCAAGCAATTAAGTGCTCCAAAAACTGCCAGACGCCAACTAAGGAAAATAATACCCAGCAGGCCCATTTTTTCTCAAGCATTTTCTTCCCATAAATCAAAAGCCCAACACCAACTGATAAACAACCCTTAAGTTATGTCATATTTCAGGCAGGGTTTAAAATAACAGGTTAGCACAGTAGTTCCCAAACTTTCTCAGTCCACCGCCCCCTTGGTGCTACAAACTCATCCTCAGTGCCCCCCACCCCCAATAAATAGCATTGTTCGGAATAGCGTTTTGCATGACCCACTAAGGAAGATAGTAACAGTAAAATTCACAATATTAGCACAATAGCAAAATACTAATATTGGAAAAATAACTGTGACGCAGCAGGAAACGTTTAAATCTGCCTAATGAAAATCCGGGTGGGGTGGGGTGGGGGAGGAGAAACGATGTCTACCTTTAACAGCACCCCAGAGCCCCCCTGGCCTTCAAGGATCTCCCTCCCATCAGGGCCAGCATCAGCTTTTCCTCACTGGCTGCAAGCCCACTTGAAAGCCCCATGGGAGGGGGCTGCTGCTTTGTTTGTTGGACTTTATGAGTAAAATAGCCAGGCTAGAAACTATAAAGGCTAAAATATTTTAATCAATTTTTATTTTTCATACTTAAATTTAAAAATTTTAAAAATGGTGATAAAAATATATTACCCTGTGTCTTTTAAGTAAAAATAGCTGGTTGGGGGTGGGGAGGGGAGATACCATTTCATGCCCAGCAGCTACAGAGAAGCAGGTCATGCAAAACTGACCATTTGGGAAGGTTGATGGCTTACCAATTTATGCCAGCAATTTTCTTACTGCAAGGAGCATGGAGATGCTAGCTCCATTAGTGAAAAACTATGATTCAGAATCTTTTAACAAGGTGCAGCTTCTTTCAAGTCAAGCTACATTCCCTGTAGTACGCAAACTCTGCTCAGTGGTACTTTGGAAAGAGCTTGCCACCCAGACCCCACCAGGGCCTAGTTCTGCCTTTTTCAAAGTTAACTGAGGTTCTAGATCGGCCGTCAATTAAAGAAAAATACATAGCACAAGTGAACATGTAATTAACTGTGTATTCATTACAAATAAATATCAAGACCCACATAATGAAAACTAACACTGATATTTAAAGATAAAAGCGAATCCATTTAGATCACTAAAAATCAATAGGTTAAAAAAGTCTGCATAATTACCATTAGACTGATAGTCATCCTAGTGGCATTTCAGGGAAGCAACTCTGGAAAAGCCAAGAAACTTATTTGGTGGTGAGGCCACCATGGTATTTTTCCCAACTGCCTTCTGCCAACTACTATGCAAAGGGGCACTGAATTAGTCTTGTTGTGAATGAACAACTGGAAAAACTACAAAATCTTTTGCTAAACAGAAACAGTGATTTAAACAAGGAATTGCACATGCCATAAACAGTTTAATTAGTGTATTATTTATTTCATTAATATGTTTAACCAAATTGATTTTTAACAGCAGAGATAAGTATATTTTATCTTTCCTGAAAAATCAGCCCTTGATAAACAGATCTTTGGAGTGCTACAGCTTCTTCTATATAAAATGCACAAAATCATGCAAATCCAACTGTATCTAAAATAAGGCAACAAATAGCTTCACTACCCTATTACTGAACAGTATTACATGTACTCCTTTGCTGTTAACCCCTTCTTACAGCACAGTTCGTGATGGTGGATGGATTCAGAGGTGGGTTCTACTTACCTTTACTACCGGTTTGCATCATGCCTGCGCGCGCTCTCTCTTCTGCGCATGCGCAGATCACTTCTGATGACCTCCGGGTCAGTGGGTGGAGCCTCCTGCCGGTTTTACTACTGATTCTTGCGAACTGGTCCAAACCGGGGGCAACCCACCACTGGATGGCTTGCTTGCCCACAAGAGTCAGGTGGGACAACGGGATTCCCTGAACTCCAGGCCGAAAAGCCATCCCAGCTGAACCTTCATCAAATCACTGCAATGGAATCTCTAGCCCTGCACTTTGCTTTGGTTTTTTTGTAGAGGATAAAGTGGAAGGAACTGTATTCTCAGCCCCAGATGTAACTCCTATGCAACCAAGGTAAGTTGATTAAAAGCAGAAACCAAAACCAGGTTCTGCACAAATCTGAGTATTTCATTTAGTTCTAAACTGCTTGAATTCAGGCAATATACATTCAAAGAACCTCCTAGACAAGATGCTTTGCAAATGAAGCTCCACCAACTATCATAGAGGAGATAATCAGAAGGCAACAGTTTATTAGAGAAACACCATTCCAAACAAAAGTACAACAAAGTCGGAAGGGACACAGTTCCTTTTACCACAAATAAAATGGATTGACTAAAGCAATTGCTTCCTGGAAGAATATTTCAAGAAATGTGTTGTGCTGTTTACACTTTGAGGCTTCTGCTACAGGTACCCTTCCCTTGGGAGAGATGAGCTGAAACCGCTCTTCTCATGGCCTATTATCATTTTAATTACATTTTCCTCCCAACGGTCTTCTTCCTGGAGTGCCAGAGTTTAGAAGCAGTTAGTAAGAACACACAGAACATTGACTCACAACTAAGGTATAATTATTCTTCACAGCTTAATAAAAATAATTATGGTGGTAAGCACATTGTTACTTCAATAGCCTCTTTTTGCTGACCTTTGAGTTGCCTACTGGTTACTTTAAAATTGATGATTGTACAAAAATGGAGAACAAGTGCTTCACTTTGTTTGACAGTTTAGAGGTCCAAATTTCACTTCCTCTTTGTATGCAGACAAACCAAATGAATTTGCCATAAACAATTTACTGAAACAACTGAGGGGCTTTGTGTGTGTGTGTGTGTGTGTGTGTGTGTGTGTTTGTACTTGGCATTTACTCAATGCTCCAATGTATTCTTCATTCAATTTGTATAGATGCCCACTTACCATGTGACTTGGGCATGATCGCAAAAACTCATCAAAACAAAAATGAAAAATATATCACTCACAGAGTATAGAAAAAAACCCAGGTCCTTGGGGCCACTAAGATATGAGGGGTTACACTGTTCTACAGGAGAGGTGAAGAGGCACTTCTGGGTCCCACCAGGTAATGTGGTTTTAACCAAAGGGATGTGGAACATGCCCTGGGATCTTGCATGTAGGATCTTGTGGAAAGTGGAAATAGCTGGAGACAAATATCCCCACAAATAACTCAGGCTTCTGCCTTAAATGGCTTTCAAGGTGATAACCAGCATCTGGAACTGAATCTTAAACAATTATAGACAAACATTTTGGAGAGAAAGCAGGGAATGAGAGAGATGGAAACAGGTCATGAACTTGGATATGTTGCAGAAAATACTGTAGAAGAGACAGAAGTTAGTCTCGCTTTCTCCAAAGTCTATCACAGAACAGGTTAATGGAGGGCTTCTTGCACAAAACAGAGGAATTGGGATGGTTTAAGTAGTTCAAGGGACCCACAGATATGGATGCCAGGGCAACTCATTCTGATGCCCATTTCCCACTGCCAGAGCCAGAAATCCAAGGCACCCATGAGTGACAGGGAAAAGGGGCCATCACTTGCTTGCCCAGGTTCCACTGTGAGTTTCCACCCAGCATGTTGTGCTTGAGGGGTCACTACCCTCTACCAGTGCTCTACCTTATGCTGTGAACTGATTATACTTTTCCTAAAAATATTCACTCAAAATAAACTCAAAGCACCAATACAGATTTATCATACACACACCCCTTCTGTATGGCATGGAGTGCCTGAAAATAAAACTGCTACATTATTGTAATGTGATTCACAGAATAATGTTGATAAAAATAAATATTCTTCTAGTCTCATATTCATGTCTTTAATATAGGTGTTGCATAACTCACAAATACAACAGTGCTTCATTAGGGCTAAACTTATTTAAAGCAAGTATTTTTATAGGCCTATTTGGGCAGTCACAAATAAACCTTCCAAGCCTCCAGTTCTTGGCATGACCTGGTGACCCAGGCAGAGAAGATGCTCAAAGAGCAGAACTCTTACAATTCTGGCCTCCAGAGGAAAAACAATAAATTGCTAAGAAAACACATCTTCAAACCCTAAACACAGCATCAATTTCAGTTAATTACAGCCTTGTCAGCAATGTGATTATTCAAACAGCTCATGCAAATGTTAATGAGTCTTATTTGCATATTTATTTTTTCCTTTGTTGAAATGTCATTATTACATTCTACAATGATGAATAGTGCTGATGAAGTGGCTGGATATGTAATTAGTCATAAGGTGGAGTGAACTGATCAATTATGGAAAAAACTGAGATTAAGAAATAATCAAACGAGAAAAAAATAAAAGTAAAAAATGAAAACGTCCAGATAATGATTTATCATTTTGATTTCAAAACTCATTTACAATAAAGCCTTTTTTTTAAATAAGTGAGATTGTAAGAATAGATTAATCAGTTATCCAAAGCAAAAGCAGAGCTGGACCAATATTTTTCAGACATTGTCAAAAGTCTATTTGACAAAAGATTTTCATAAAGGATTTGTCATCCTTCTATAGTTGAAACTTGCACATCTTTAGCTTTGTAAAACATACAGAAATGGGGGAAAGCATGGCTTAAAATATTGCTTTATTTTTAAAAGGAACATCTTCCTTAGTCTCTTGCTATTGCTTGTTTGTTATTTGCTGGGGAACACATTATTGAAGACCAGATGGGGACATTCTACATGACCAAACCAATCCATCACCTCTGCGGGGTGCAGGTGCAACACAGCCGTGCAGCAACACCCCCATTTCACAGTCTATTGGACACAAACACATGATCGCCCATCAATGGCACCCCAAGGACTTCAGATGGGGGAGGCTCTCTCGAGTCTTACTGGTCAGTGCCTGATGACTTCATAATCACACATCATTACATTCACTGGAAGATACAAACTAGCATTTTAATAACCTCCACTGGAAGCATTTCACGGCATGCACGTTATTAAGAGCACTCTTTGCAATGAAGTCGCTGATTTATATGGCATAAGGCTGAATTATATGAAGTTGGAAACGTCTATCTTAAAAGTGCTTCTGTTCAGCCCCAGTGTCCTAAAAACTTCATTCATTTTGACTAAAAGACTAGGAATTTAATCTTTGCGCAGAGAAATGATGATATATCAAGCTAACATAGGTAGAAATTTTAAATAAAGTAAACATTTGGTACAGAAAACTACACTGCAGTCAAATAGGGTCCCTTCACATTTATTCAGAACTATTTTCTGAAGTGATGGCTATGTCCATTTTAAGTGTATGCCAGGACAATCCATCAAAACGCCAGCAAGGTTTCTATAGTCTTCATAGAGAACTATTGGCCAACTGGTCTTTTTCTTCTCCGGGGCCTTCTGGACCAATATTTTTCTGGCCATCCCTGCCCTACGTTCTAAAATTCACTGGGCACTGGAAGGGGCAGCAGAGAAGCGGACGGGGAAACTCTGTTAAGCGGGTTACCTGCAACACCGTCTGTGCAGCAGCAGGAGAGCACGTGCGTGTAAGTTGCCTCCTTCTCAAACTTTAGACAGACAAGCGATGGATCAATGTGTACAGAAAAGAACAAACCTCTCAGGTCTGCTTCTCTAGATTGCTATTCTGGAATGGAGCGTACTTCTAACAACTTCCCCAGGCCGGCAAGCGGGACCCGAGTGAGATTCCTTGCTCCTACAATGGCTTCCTTCGGACTTACTGTAGCATCTGCTTTCTAACGTCCAAGAAGAGTGTGGGGCAGAAGCAAGACCAGCACCTGGATCGGTAGATCTATTTCCGTCTCATGGTCGAAATGATCTGCAATCACAAGGCCAGCAAATTCAAAAGCAGAGGAAGTGGACAGTAACCCCTGTGCTCCTTGACTTGGGACGGCCTCTGCTCCCAGCTTCATGGCCTCTGTGTCTGGACAACAGCCACCAGGACCCATGAGGTCTCAGACTATTCAGTATTTTCCTTTGTGTAGCAAGAGTTCAAACTCACTTTCTTTTAACTCCAAAAGCCTGAGCATAACTGTACGGACAGTAAACTTTATGAATCAATATTACTCCTGATTGTTCATTGACTGGTTTCATGGACCAAATACAATTACTTCCTCAGTTATTTCTGCTCTGCATAAACCCTCATCTGAAAACCTGCATTTGAACAACTGCAGAAAGTTGCACATATTGTTAGTGTTGAAAAATGTTTGGACAAAATGAATCGTTTCTGAAACCATCCCCTATATTCCACATGATTCTGAAAAAGGAAGTAAGCTAAAAGCAAGTTTTTACTTGTAATTTAAATCATTAATATAAAAATAGCTTCAAGGCACAGTAATTAGAGCACTTAAAGAAGATAATTTACTTCCCCAGGGAGAGGCACAACATTTCTTCTTAGTTGCATCATAAACACACTAACCAAGAAGCATTCTGTATTTTTCCTTCTTTCCTCAATTCATTTATAATTGAAATCTATGAATTCTAATAGTTACTATTGCTCCATTGCAACTATTTATCAAATTAACAATATCACAGCAGAAAATGCACTTATGAATTTATCAGTCAGAGATTTTTCTTTAATAACCAGTTAGTTACTGTTAACATAAAACATTTAATTCTGTACATCTTGTCCTCTTAACAAAATTAGAATTGGAAACATAAATCAGTTCAATATAATTTCCTCTGACAAAAAACACTTCAGAATGTCTAAACCAATTTTAAAATTCATCTTCTAAAAAAGCATAATGTTCATTACTGAATAATTATCCTTTTCTATTCTTCAGCATTTTTTTGCTCCCCGTAATGTAAAAGATCATTAAGGTGTTTTAAAACGCCATTGGTCATGTCACCAGCAATTAATAATCCGCTATCTTTCCTGGCAAACATGCCTGTGGCTGAACATAGAGTAATAGAAAATAATAAAATAAAATACCATTCTGCTGACAAATAACTATTTTTAACGATGCATTGACAGGACTTATGAAAAGCTTATGAAATTACACCATTTCAAATACTGTGGAAAATAATCCGTTAGACTACCAACAGGGAAAGGCTGAGCAAGCAAGTTTAAAGCAAATGCATAAGAATCAGCTTCCCCCTCTCTCAAAAAGCAATACACCTTGGGAAAGAAATACATGGAGTTTCAAGACCTGCTTATGAATGACATCAGACATCACCTAAGGCATAATAGGGTTTAACACAGGTTGTTAACTCAGTCATTGTAGTTTGTAAGTCACATTATTGCCAACTGTGGCTTCCTCTAAAACCTAATTGGTTAAATAAGCCATGCTGAGGTACCACAAAGTACAACGCCCCGCAACATGCATCCTCTCCTAGGGCCTCAAGGCACACAACACGGTTGCTGAAAGAGACTGGCATTGGACACCTCCTTGCCCTTCCCCTCCCTGCTTTCCTTTTCTCTGGTGACTCCCACATTGAATGGCTTCTGCCAAAAATAACGGAATAAGAGAATAACAGAATTGGAAGGGACCTTGGGAGGTCTTCTAGTCCAACCCTCTTCTCTGTACTCTTTCAGAGTCTCAACATCTTTTTTATATTGTGGGTGCAAAAGTGTGGTCTTACCGAGGCCTTGTAAAGTGATACTAACATTCATGTGATCTTGATTCAATCCCTCTGATAATGCAGCCTAGGACTTGTGTTGGCTTTTTGCACAGCATATTCAAGTGTTTGTTCACTAGGACTCCAAGATCCCTCTTGGAAATACATGAAATAGATGTTTTTTTTTGTTTTTTGTTTTGCTTTGATTTATATGCCGCCCTTCTCCGGAGACTCAGGGCGGCTTACAATGCATTAAGCAATTTGGGGTCCTGCTATGAACAACTTCTAATGCCTCAATGTTGGCACTGACTGCTTGCTCCTGCCTGATCATACCAATGGCATTAATCTAGAAAAAAAAGGTGTGGGGGAAACCATTTTGTAGGGAGCAACACAGAAATTAATACCAACTTACCTATCAGATTTGAATTCAGGAAAGGAGTTGGAGATAATCCTTCACTGGGTCGTAATTGTTCATCACTCAATTGATCACCATAGGAAGGAGTTTCTATAAAACCCTATGCACAAAGAACAGTGTTTAAGCAGCTATTATTTTGCAGCCCCACTTATTCAGTTCAAGTAAACTGAAAACATGGATGTACAGTGGGCCATTTTTTGATGAAATTGGATTTTAAATGTTGGTGTCACAGAATATATATAAGCTGACCATTTTTAAACTTCCATCATACTATAAATACTATAGTATGGTTTTTCATAAATGAATGTCAAGAGACTTCAATATCTTCCATAAAAAATTGCAAGTGTATGATTTTTAATTACTCCATTGGGAATTTGCTGCTCTTTATGCTGGATGTCAATTTTGGATGGAGCAGGGTCTTGACTGGTGGATACATGCATGCAGAAGCAGCTCAAATATTTCTAGTTATGGCCACAATGATACGGCTACAGTATACAAAGCTCTTCTCAGTTCTTCTGACAGAAATTCCAGGGAGAAAATAGCACTTTGACCAGGGGTGAAATCCAAAAATTTTCCCTACTGGTCCTGTGGGCATGGCTTGGTGGGTGTGGCAGGGGAAGGATACTGCAAAATCTCCATTCCCACCCCACTCTGGGGCCAGCCGGAGATAGTATTTGCCGGTTCTCCAAACTACTCAAAATTTCTGCTACCGGTTCTCCAGAACCTGTTAGAATCTGCTGGATTTCACCCCTGACTTTGACACAATCAAAGACTTTGTCACAGTGTATGTAACATATTTTTCACAATCATTTGTTAACTGTACCCTCCTCCTTTTGTCATCTCCCCTTCCAATACAGCAAAAGCCCACATGTACACATCAAATATGTTCCATACAATGATGCCTGGGCACCTAGGAGCCTTTGACTAAGACTCTGTGCCACCGTAGTTTATGCAACTAGGGCTCTTTGCTGTCTGGTACCTATGTAAAACTGGATGACAAGGTCATTTGTTGGTTCTTCAATCCACTTGAGACAGACTCAAGCAATATGTTTGAGAAACCTTTAATTAAAGGCTCTTGTGACTATGGTGACAATTAAAAAAAAATCGTTTTAGGGTCTCTTCTCGATAGTATTATTGGGAGAGGAACAATTTGGTCATTGCAAGTTGCATACTAAAAGCTTCCAATTTGGACTATTTTATCACATTAACTGGCCTAAATGTATTACTCAACTTCCGAAACAAGAGTTCACCAAAATCTGCTGTTGCCATTGGGATGGGTGGGATGTGTTGGGCTGCTCAGCTGACACAAAGAACAGGGAGGGGAGGGCATGTCCCCCCTGCCCTCCAGCCTCACCTCAACTCATTTTGGTTGCACGGCAAGCAACCGGAGGAAATGGCGGGCCCAGCTGCACGTGCGTGTAAGTAGTTGATGGTGGTGGGCTTATTTTGAGGGGGTGGCTTATATTATTGCATGCACTGAAAAGCCCGATTGGGCTTATTATCCGGACATGTCTTCTTTTTGGGAAACACGGTAGTTTTTGAGTAACAGAGCACATTCCTGATTAGACAATTGTATTTAGATTTTGGAGAAGATTTGGTAGTATGATGTTACCACTTTTATTAGTAGCAATCCTTTATTAGTAACATTTCAGCAATTAATATCAGTAGAAGTATGCATACTTATGTAAATCAGTTAAGTTTATCGCATCTGATGTCTTTATCCTGTACTGTATTTTTATGTTGGAAGTCTGTAGAGATTCTCAGTCATCCAGGTCATGGTTGTCCCAAAGGTGCTTTTTCAGGAGGCAACTGGATTTTCTTGTTTTTTCTTTTGAAGATGTTTTGCTTCTCATCCAAGAAGCTTCTTCAGCTCTGACAGGATAGTGGGGAATGGTCAGAGCTGAAGCAGCTTCTTGGATGAGAAGTGAAAAGTCTTCAAAAGAAAAAACAAGAAAATCCAGTTGCCTCCTGAAAAAGCACCTTTAGGACATTTTATGTTGGAAGTTTTAAATTGTTGATTCTATATTGTAGATCAGGGATCCTCAAACTACAGTCTGCGGGTTGTATATGGCCCACCAAAGCAATTAATCCGGCCTGCATGGCACCATGAGGCTGCCTGCCCACCTGCCAGCCCCTGCCCTTTGGCTGAGCGCAGGCCTTAATTGGTGGGCAGCTGTGGTGAGCAGAGCGGTACGAGCCCAGTGGGCTGCAACTGGAAGTTAGACCAATGGTGGGGGAGGGAAATCCACTCCAGGCCCGCCGTGCTAGGCTAAAGGGTTGACATCAGGGTGGACACAGCAAGGCTCAGCCACCTTTTGCTGCTC
The DNA here is from genome assembly GCA_032468215.1 of Stegonotus admiraltiensis. NCBI lineage: Eukaryota > Metazoa > Chordata > Lepidosauria > Squamata > Colubridae > Stegonotus > Stegonotus admiraltiensis. The sequence continues at coordinate 12,124 of JANHZT010008111.1, read as the reverse complement.
TGGGCTGGGCAGCAGTTCGGCTTTCCCAGCTGGCTGTGACCCCGATCCCCACCTACTCTTCCCTTTCTCCCATGGCTAGTGGTAGAGAGGAAGGCAAGCCATTGCCGCTCGTCGCCCCAGCCCACATTTTGTCCCCCACCCAGACTCTCAGTAGCTGCTGGGTCTCACCTGCTGCAGCCACCAGCAGCCAGGGAGCACGAAGCTGTGTTGCCCACATCGCTCCTCTGCCAGCTGGCTTCCCCGCTGGCTCGCAACATTTGCAGGGGCTTTCGCAGGCCTTACTTTCATGGGCAGCCGCAGTGACCAGAGCTCTGTGAGCCCCATGGGCTGGAACTGGAAAGTAAGGCCAACAGCGGGGGAGGGAAATCGCCCCGCTAGGCTGAAGGGCAGCCGGGGGTGGTGGGGGTGGATGGCAAAGTCGCCCACACAGTCGCCCTTCCCTCCGCCTTGGGCCCTGCATCCAGCCTGCAACTGGGAGTTGCATCACCCAGTGCAGTGCTCTTCCCCAAAGGCCATCTGCTCACCCACCCGCCAGCCAGACTGGTCTGGAAGCGACGCATCACCTTGCACCCATCCTTGTCCTCCTCCCACCCGGCCGCCGGCTCCTTGATGCGAGCAGAGGCTGCTGGTTGGAGTGAGGGGAAGTGCAGTGCTGGACTGAGAGTGCCAAGGCATAGCTAAAATTGTAAGAAAAGGCTGCACGGCTGTGGCGGAAAGAATCGGAGCAACACCCGGCAGTTTGGATGAGAAGGCACGAGCGAGGCGGTGGCTGCTCTCTCCGGTAACTGAGCCCACTGCGCCAATTTGCGGGCTCGTCGTAGCCACGCCGGTGAATTGGCCCCATTTAAAAAGTTTGAGGACCCCTGTTGTAGATATTTTGCTTTTGATAAAAATACTGTTCAGACTATAATTGAAAAGGTGTCATATAATGGAATCAATAAATATCTGTCCATTAGGATTATCCCATTTCTAAAAGCAGACATTTCTGGAATCTGATGGTTACCTCTTCCCTCCTCAGCCACCAAGACTTCCTCGGATTCATCTTGGTCACCCCAATACTGCGAGGCCAGATAGTCTGCATGTCAAGTTAATGCACCACTCCTGAATTGTAGCCCTTCCCCTGTGCCTACCCTCCTATCTGACTCTATCCACCCCTTGACTAAAATAGAGCTTTCTCCGTAAGACCAGCTGGTCAGATGGAAGGCAGAAAGGGGAGCCAGGGTTGTGACCACAACATGTTTCTTCTCTGCCAGGACCAGGGTTAGTTCAATAGGCCTCCCTCCCTCCAACAGGATTCTCTCACATCCAGACTATTCCTGGAATGCTATTTCTTCATTCTATGATTTAATAGGCAATCTGTAGAGCCAGGAAAGTTTCCTGTTTGGCATTTCAGGGAGACTGTGTAAAAATATAAAGGAGATAAAAGAGAAGAGAAATTCTACAAAGAGTCACCTACATACAAGAAGTGAATCCTACCTCCTCGTGTTTCAGCTTCTCCAGAGCTGTTGAAATATGTGAGCTTTTCCCAAGAAGGCTGCCATTTTCCTGTAAAAGAAAAAAAAGTTTAGCATAATGTACCAGCCTTTACATTTCTAAATAAACAAATAATCGTAAGAAAACCAATGATTTCAGTTTTGATGAAACTGATGAGGCAGATCAGTGGTCTATTTGGACAGTAGTTTATAACATGAATAACTGTATAAATTATACACACACATACTTGGTGCTCTTGGAGAGATGAGTAACCCGAAGCATACATCCCACTTAAGAACCATGCTGTCCTAGTATACTTATAGCTCCTTATACAATTAAGGAGATGGCGACAGGTTTATATCCCACTTATCTCCAAAAGCCCTTGCCAACCTTTAAGAAAAGGGCATAGAAACTCTCATAAAAAATAAAAAAGCTATAATCAGGGTTTGATGCTGCAGTGTTGGCCACAATGACCTAAGGGCAGCTGGGATTCCCCTTGTGTTAGCTAGCTAGGGAGACATTACAATTCTAGTTATCAAAGTACTCTTCAAGTAACTTATGGTTGTCAGTTTTTTGCTTGAATGTTCTATATTCTACTAGAGCAGTGGTAGGCAAACTTGGCTCTTTCACACCCTGTGGACTTCAACTCCCAGAAT
>JANHZT010008108.1:12899-30295 GCA_032468215.1 Stegonotus admiraltiensis | reverse complement strand
CATAACCCCCTTCTAGCAGCATGCCACCTCTCGGGGTCCCAAAACCCGTCATTAAGGTAGGCCCTCGATAGTGTGGAAGGCCACGCCTGCGAGAGGGGGGAGTCACGCAGAAGAAGAAATTTAAGGCAATAATGAAATCTGTGATCAATATTGCTTTCACTATTCTAATATAACACACCAGATACATTCTACAGTTCTATAATCTGCAGGCTATTGAAATAATTGTGATTGTAAGCTTCAGCTCAGCAATGTTTTCAAGGCTCTGATCACCATCATGAAATCTTAAACAAAGCCTGGATGGGAAAGCACATCCATAACACACACAACACATACACATACACATACACATACACATACACATACACATACACATACACACAGAGAGAGAGATTCTTACATATACTTGTTAAGTTCCTGGAGATTTCAACAATATTATGGTTCTTTGTCTTTTGGGAGTTGCCTCTGTTTAGTTGATTGGCAAACTGGTATGAACTTTTATGGATTACAGTCCACACAATTGGGTATAGGGAATGTTATAAGTATACTCATGGATGGAGAAGGAAGTGTCAGAATAATGAAAATGCAGGTCAGAGGGAAATATAACAGTTGTAGTGAAGGCATCACATTTATGACAACATATTGCAACCCAATGGCAAGGTTCTTAAAGGGGTAATTCATTGTTGAGAGGAAAAGATAGTGTGTTTTATCGATCTCAACAATTCCATGCATTCACTTTTAGAACTTTGTTTATCTCATTCTCTAAGATAGAGCTTTTTATATTCTCTTGGTATCCACCATTTGATGATCAGGAGAAGTAGCTAATCATTTACCAGTTAAGGGACAGCCATCCAAATAACCTGAGTTTGGTTTGGTTTTGTTTTTTTAACGTTCACTTCTCTTTCCCAAGCTCAAAGGAAATCTTTAGGGGCATCTGGCTACAAATCCCTGTCTTTCAGGACCTTCCAGAGTACCTGGAACAAAATGTAAAATAATAAGGATTGCTTACGCATGGTGGTATCACATGTAGTATCTAGAACATGTTGTTATGTATAGTGGCTACTTATCAGGATGTATCAAAGCTAACAATAACAACAGGTCCTTGGGAAAGACTCAATAGGTGGATAAAAGTGCCAAATACTGTTTAAACATCTGGTTGACTGTATGAACAACCAAGTTAATATTTTATTAAAATTATGCTATCTGATTCATGAGGACTTACAATTGTTAAAATATTTTAAAAAGGACAAGAATGATAGAGAGGAAGAGAAAGGAAACGAGCGGTATCAATCATCCTCTTCAAAAGTCTGGAAAAAGACAAGTTTTTAAGACCCTTTGAAATCTCAGTAGTGCTGGAGCTGTTCAAATTTTGGAGGAAACCTCATTCCAGAAGGCAATGATACTACAGGAAGGTAGTTTTCCAGAGTCCCAAGAAAGGGTTATCAATATATGTAAAGCCACCAAAACATTAACCAAACTTTTTTGGTAGAATGTCTATGGAGATTCTCAATCATCCAAGTCATGGCTGTCCCAAAAGTGCTTTAGCAGTTAGAACTGAAGAAGCTTCTTGGATGAGAAGCAAAATGTTTTCAAAGGGAAAAAAACCCCCAAACAAGTCCAGTTGCCTTTTGGAAAAGTACCTTTGGGACTATTTTGGTAGAAGATCAAAACAAAGTAACACTCATCTTAGAATTTAACATGCAATATTTTATTATAGAAATTTAGCTGTAGCTTATCAAGAAGGGGCATAGATGAGAAACATTGATGTAATGTGTAGGGTGACTCTAAATAAGAGGCCTCTGCAAATCAGTCCTGATTTGAGTTGAGTTGAGTTTGAAATTCAACACCAGGCTGATTTAATTCAAGCTCAGTTTTTAAAAATATGTCCATAGGCTATAATGTGAAAGCATCCAAAAGCCTGCAGCTGCTTCATTTTTGGCAGAATGGGATGAAAACAGCAGAGATAATTGTTTTAAAGGACATTAACCCTGCTAAGTTTCATCTGGTTAATTCTCACTGCAATACATTTTTTCAAGCAGAGATGAGGAAAAAACAGCGTAGATGTGCTAAACCAGTTGTTGTATCCCAACCTCAAAATAAACATTTCTCACAGTTTTAAAAGTCCTAAGTTATCTATTTGTCTTTCTGGGAAACAGACTTGGCATGACATTGAAACATAGTCACTCACTCACCCTTGGGGACACAAAGCTTTGTTGCCTTGATCAGGTGGGTGTCGAGAGCACTGGCAAAGCTATTTGGCAAAGGTGGTCCTTCCCAAGAAAGATCACCCCTGTCTCCCTTGACTAGGATGTCAGGCCAGGTAGAGCACATTGGCAAAGCCTAGATCCCTCTGAGCAGACTTGAAGAAGTACCCTTGACTTTCCCTTGAAGAATAGTGTAGCTATGCTGCAACAGAATCACTTTTGTCACACTTGGAGTATTGGCAAGCTTGAGCTTTTTCTGTGAAGCAATAGCACTTAGACTTATATACCACTCCATAGTGCTTTACAGCCCTCTCTAAGTGGTTTATAGAGTCAGCATATTGCCCCCAACAATCTGGGTCCTCATTTTATCAACTTCGGAAGGATGGAAGGCTGAGTCAGCCTTGAGCCGAGCAGGATCAAACTCCTAGCTGTGGGCAGAGTTAGCCAGTAATATTGCATTCTAAACATTGCAGCCCCATGTCTATTTGTAACCAACTTTGATAGAATATCAATCTTGGACAAGGCGTATAAGTCAATCTTATCTCTTATGGACATGGATGTAGAAGGTGTTGGCTTTCTAACAGTTGACTGTGTTAGGAGACCTGGTGCAGTGGGATGCAGGGTCATAAAGATAAGCTGACAGAAAAAGAGGGCAGCATAGAGAAAGTGGCATTTGAAACTTTGTGATCCAACTATTATTAAGCCAAATTTGCCCATATGTCAAGAGGCTTCTATTTGTCATAATTATGCAGAGATCAAAAGTAAGCTTTCACTCCAGACTGCATATTATTGTATTAATAAGCCTTGTATCCATATTTGGGGTGCTGAAAGCTGAACTCCCATAAAGGTACGCCTCGACCAATGACCATAATTGATTCCAAAATTTCTGTTGCTAAGCAACACAGTTGTAAAGTGAGTTTTGCCCCATTTTACGACCTTTCTTGCCACAGTTTTTAAGTGAATCATTGCAGTTGTTAAGTGAGTAACATGGTTAATTGAATCTGCCTTCCCCATTGACTTTTCTTGCCAGAAGGTCGCAAAAGGTAATTACTTGACCTCGGAACACTGCGACCGTCATAGTAAATTTGAGTCAGTTGCCAAGCATCTGAGTTTTGATCACATGACCCTGGGGATGCTGCAACAGTTGTAAGTGTGAAAAACAGTCACAAATCAAGTTTTTCACTGCTGCTGTAACTTCGAACAGTCACTAAACGAACTGTTGTAAGTCAAGGACTACCTGTAATGGGAGGGAATGGAGGGAGCACGTTCCAGACTGACAATGTCTCTTTCCTACTGTAGTAGTTCCGAGACTGTACATTTTATAGTGCAAGTAGTCTGTTTTAATTTGGCAGGATTTCCAATTATAGGCAAGTAACAATAAAAGAAACCACTTAGAAGAATCCCCAAGTGTCTTTCTTGGTTTTTGGACCTTGACACATTGCGTGAGGAGAATCCACCCATGCCATTAGGATAAGAGAGAGAGCGGGCCTGTGGCTGACCACTCTGAAGGAGTTAATGTGGGAAAATGAATGAAGCCCAAAGCAGTGTTAGTCGTGACATCCCAGAAGAGCTTCTGTTAAGCAGGGAATTTAATGAGCTGATAAAACTCAAGTAGTTTTACAAGTTGCTGATTACCTTTTGAGACCCTGGTGTCTTCATTATTAGTTGGGCTTCCTTCCTGTCTAATTTTAGATCGCTTCTCATCAATTAAGTACATACTAGGTAAAGGGGGGAGGGGAAGCATAAATACCTGCATTGCTTTGAATATTTGAAAATTGGATAGTACCTGATCATAGACAAAACAATAAGTAACTTTATATAAAAGACGAAACCTCAGGTGGACTCTTTGCTGAAAATGGAAAAAATGAATTGGTGATTTATGGATTTGCTGATGGAAAAAGGTTGACTATGGGAAGAAGGGAACTGTGTAATATAATCTTAAAGAGGAGGGAGGGATGATAAATTTATAATTGGTATAAAGAAGATCAACTTTCTCTTCTTTTTCTCCTGCACTTCTTTTTTGTTTTCTATTAATTTTTCTTAATATATTTTCACCTAGAATTTCTAATAAAAATTGTCCTTATAGGCTTCTTACTGAATTTTTTGTAAAAAAAGATAAAGACTGATAATAAATTGATATAAAGTAAAGAAAAAGAAAAAGAAGGAAAACAAAGAAAAAGCAAAACGTGCAAGAAAAGAAAAATATTGAAGAAAAATTTAAAAAGAAAGAAAAATAGTAATTTCTGATATTCTTCACAAATTTATGACTACAATTATATTTTAACTTCCCTCTCTAGAGTTACCTCATAGTACTCTTTGTCCCATAATCCATCCTGTCTAATCATCAAAACCATAAATTACAAATTCATTTTTTCATGTTGTGCAAAAATCCATTAGAGGTTTCTAGTCACCAATAAGTGTAGAAAATTTCTTTAATCAAAGAGATGAATTCTCCATCTCAACAAGATCTGTCAGTTCCATCAACTATAGTGAGTAGTTTGAATCTTTCCATCTCAGTTGAATATTAATGTCTAAAATCCTTAGTAGTTAATACTAAGTTTACTAAATTTAGTAGTTTAGTAAAATAGTTTTAGCTTTTTTTACATGTCCACCAAGAATGATAAAATATTCGTTCATATTGTTTGCATTTCCAACATACATTTGAAGTACCATTATACATTCTATAGAATTTCTCTGATGTCATATAAACAAGGTATCATTTTATAAAAATTCTCTTTAAGATCAATACAATGTAAATTTCATCTAACCACCTGTTTATCCATTGGTTCATCTGTATATTATAACCAAAAATTTTAGCTTACTATACAGCATATTCTTTAACATGTTCTTCCTCCTTTTCAAATTTCAACAAATGTTTAAACATTTTAAGAATCATGTGTTCACTATCAGCACACTGATATGGAGCAACTTACATTCTTTCTAAGTTTGCACCATGCCATAAATCTTTTTGTCCATTTTGAATCTTTCTGATAACTGTAAATGGGGAAAACCATTGGTAACTATATCCTTCTGCTCTTAATTGCTCTTTTGATAAGTTAGTAACATTGTTGCAAAAGGTGATCATAAGATCCTGGGACAGTGCAACCGTCATAAATGCATGCCAGTTGCCAAGTATACAAATTTTGATCAATGACCACATGGATACAGCAATGGTCATGTGAAAAACGGTCATAAGTCACTTTTTTCAGTATCATTGTAACTTTGAATGGTCACTGAAGGAATGTTTTTAAGTTGAGGACTACCTGTAAATCAAATAAATCTATAGCAACCCTTTCACACAGAGGTAGCCAGGCCATGATAGATAGATAGATAGATAGATAGATAGATAGATAGATAGATAGATAGATAGATAGATAGATTTGCCCTCTTTGTTCATTTCATGGGACTAAGCCTCTGAAGATTTCATCAACATGTGAGGAGTAAAACTCCAACTCAAAGTTGTTGGAATACAAAACAATTTTACTGAAGTGTTTGCAAAGGCTGGTGGCTCTCAATACACACACAGACCATACCCAAGTAACATAAAAGCATAGTTTTATAATAATCCTACACCTGTCAGTTTATGCCACATCATTCCTTTCCAGGCCCAGTTGATAGGCCCAGTCTGGTCACATACTTTCCGACCGCCTATAATCTAATATCATACCTAAATATTTAAAGTTAGTTAAGCCTTATTGTCACCCAAGCTTGCTAAGCATTCACCCCCCTCGTGTCTCACTTCTTTGATAGTCTCCTATCGCATGGGTGTCAAACTCAAGGCCCATGGGCCAGATTTGGCCTGCGGGGTGCTTAGATCTGGCCTGTGGGGCTGCCCTGGAAACCATGAAGGACCGGCCCATGATGACTCAGCTAAAACAGAGCATTTTCACTAGTAGAGTGCTCAGGCCACCACAGGCACCTCCGACATGAGTGACATCGAGCTGGCCACACTCACTCTGGCCACGCCCACCAGCCCCCCTGGTGTGAAACAACCCTGATGCGGTCCTCAATGAAATAATTTGACACCCCTGCCCTATCAATTCCCTTGTTTCACAAGAATTGCAACACAGCCATAGAAAAGAACATTGATCAAGTGAAAGAAACACTTGAGAAAGAAAAACATCAAAATAGGTTTGGGTTAGATACATTCTCAGCCTTTCCCAAGATTGGATTGACTATTTTCTTTGTTCATGGAGGCTTGAGGACAGTTGAAAATGCTACAATGTATTAAATGCTCTCCTGCCAGTCCTGGTCTCCAAAAGAGAGGCCAGGACTGAAAGATTTCTTGAAAGTTAAGGCTTATGGGAAATTATCAGCAATACAATTGAAAAGCAAATTTAAACATGGCTGTACCTTAGATATATAGTTTATAAGCTAAATGCTAATCTACATAATGGAAAATTGCAACTTCTTATATTATTCCCCACAAACACAACCATGAATTATGTCCAGTATTTTCTCCCACATACCCAAGTAACAAACCTCTCAAGTCCACCATTGCAGTGCATTAAGGAAAATTGAAGGAGGATTTGATTCAGGATAGAATAGCCAACTTTTATATGGATTAGGAAGCATATTCCTAACACCGTTTTTGATAAATACAATAATTTCTCTTTTTGCCTCCACTTAAAAGACAAGCCAGAGTTGAAACCCCTGGCTTCTTTTCAAAACTATAACAAAGAATTCTTCATGTAACATCCATGAAGTATACAAAAATGAGATGAAAAGTTTTATTTCAGAGTATACAGCAAAATAACTTTTTTTCAGATTTCTTCTTATCACTAGCAAACAGCAATTATTTCTAAAAGTGGGGGCAGATATAAAACTAGCATAGACAACTGAATTCTAACCACATTTACAAACTCAACTAACAAGAGGCAGAGCTTATTTCGGACTGCAGCTATAGTAAGATTTTGCATAAAGAAAGCTAATTTGCCTGCTGATAGGCTAGCCATTTCTTATGCATTGTGGTAAAATAATGTTAAAATGCTCATCAGTTGTTGTTTTTTTCACATTTTACTCTAGCTTCTTAAAGCACCCTTGACTACATTCCAGAATAAGCTAATTTTTGCTTCCAAATAAAGAAGGAAAAGCATTTTAAGTGCCTCTAGCTCATTTCAAAACCAAAAGTTAAAACATCCCCTGAGAAGAGGCAGTTTAGGAATAAACCCTTTGGCTAATTAGGTTTAATGGGACATTGTCTTGGGAGATGTGATTTATTAGGCCAGTCTAGGCACACAATAGGCCTGCAGGGTTCAGTTTGTGCATTCTCTAACTGAATGGCAAATGTCCAAGCAGTTTTTAGAATATATCATTAAGGATCATTAAGAGAATGAAGGACAAACTACACGTTACACTCACAGGTCTGTAAAGGTTTGGACCTGAGAAGCATACTTAGGAGGTTGAGATATTGAGTGAAGACATGGGGAGAAAGGAATACCATACATCCTTTTGTTACATTAAACCACAAACACGCTAGTTTCCACCATTACCATCAAATTTCATCATTATATTCCTTTTCATATAATATAGACTTTCTTTATGAAAGCTGAGCCTCTTGCTTTTTTTTTCCAAATGTTTGGATTTTCTTAAAAGTCTGTTACACTAATCAGGAGAATAGTTGTAGTGGATTATATATTTCATGGCTTGCTGCATCAAATACTATTTCAATATTTTTAAAAATAGCGCATGGAATCTATACAACTTTGGGATTGTTTTCTGAGAGATTTGAACAGTTCTCTTATAGAAAAGAGATATAACACACCATGCTTCCAAAAATTAGTATACTCTTATATTCATCTGGAGCGGAAATAACTTTGGACGTTGATTCCTCATTGGGGTATTTTTCCTCAATGTCATTTTATGTTCCTGCTTTCTGTGGGGAAGGATAAGAAAGAAGTGAAGAAATACTTTAAAGTAGAGTGTTGATTGTTTACTTGTTAAAGTAGACTCGCTATAAGGGCCCTTTCTTAAGTACCTATCTGCTTTCCTCTAAGGTTAACCCAGAATGTTTAATCATGCAATGAGTCATCAAACAAATCGTTTTTTATTCTGGAGACAATTAACCACTAATAGAAGCGAATAAACCTTTATGTCCCCAACGTGTAAATTTTCCATCCGCTTCTGTTCAGTATAACCACTAAGCAACAGCTCCTCTTTTTATTAAATGCATAGGCAATAACTCTGAGAGCGCATAACCCTTTTGTGAAGTTATTACAGAATATGTAAGAATGTATGACAGGGAAAGTGTTTAAAGGAAGCAGCAAATTATCTAGAGAATTGAATGGGTTAGTGTAACGCTCTAAAGCACACTAAAGGAGGAAGGCAAGATCGTTTTAAAACATCTATTTTTAAACTGTTGTGGTCGTTTTCAGGATAGTTTAAAAAGTATGGCTAGCTATGTGATTACATATCAAAGACAAAATGGGTAAATTTACATATTTGGCAGACAATAACTGTAAGAGTCAAATTGTTAACAAGCAATTAGTGACTTTCTGCTGCATCATTGTGCACAAATTTCTGAGATTTGCTTGCTGAGTTTTAGGTTTTCTTCCTTCTACAACCTTTGAGGCTTTTCTAGGTGCACCTAACTGTTCAGCCATATTTCTTCCCCATTCCAACACCAACCAAAGACAGTGTATAAAAATATTTTAGACTTGTCACTCATTACCTCGAAGAGAAATCAGGTGACTAGCAGTGACTGAAAATAGAGGCGAGAAAGTGTCACGTTGTTCACATTTGGTTATTTTATCTTGACTTAAAGATGGATAGAAATAATATAACTCAGCTGTGTGGAAAGGCTCTTAGAATTGTACCTATTTGACTTGGAAATGTGGTGTTGTGGATAATTTCTTAAACTTGTAAGTTTCATGAACTTTGTGAAACCAGTTCATTAATCCCAAGATTGAGTGATGTCTATAGCACAAAGCATAATTTTCAAAGTAGTTTGTACTAAAGAAATAAATTTCCCCATATATCATTCTCCATAAATCACTTGGGTTAGTCCCAACAGGCAACTGCATTTTCCTTAATGCATAACACATTCTAAAGTTTCCATAAAAGTGACCACGTTTTGTGCTATAACAATACTTTACAATTGGGTCTGCATAAAATTCAGTTTTTCTAGGTTTTTGTTATGAAAGTGGATTTTATGTTGGAAGTTTTGTATTTCGATTGAAATGGCTTGTTATTTAGGACCTCCCCATACATACATAAAGGAATTATAATGGTTTGCACCATAAATAATTATATTTAGAGTCAGAGTGCTTTCCTCACTGATAAATTGAGAGGAAACCTTCAAATAAGATTAGAAACAATTTTAATAGTGCTAGAAGCATTTTGGATTTAAAGACAAAAAGGCACTTTAGAATTGGAGCATATTCCCTAGATCTTTTACTGGAGGGAAAAAAATAAATAAGTACAACACCCATTCTAATCTTACTTTACAATGATCAGATAGGCAAATAAACTGTGGTTGTTTTCCCTTCTTCCTCATCCAATGGAAAATCTGGCACTGTGTAGATTGATGGAGGGCCAGAAAGGTTTGGTCTTGCAAATGGAAATAACAGAATAACAAGAGTTGGAAGAGACCTTGGAGGACTTCTAGTCCAACCCCCTGCTGAAGCAGGAGACCCTATACAATTCCAGACAAATGCCTGTCCAATCTCTTCTTAAAAACATCCACTGATTGGACTATTTTCACCTAGCATATTTTTCTACAGTGGGAAATAATTTGAATGCTGAATATGATCTGGAAACTCTTTTTGTTGCTTCCTGTTGCATATGTATGGATCTTTTTCCAAGAGTTACTAAGCTCTAAACCCAAAGATTATATTTGGAAGAAAGTAAATCAGTCAGTCTTGTTTTCTGAAATTTTAGCTGCTTACCTGGATAGAAAGATGTGTTGGTTTGTTCCTTCTGCAATTGAAGGTTATTTAGCATTGTTCCTTCACCAGGGTTTGCCAGAAGATACACTCCTTCAAGGCTCATTCAACAAATGAAGGAAGATAAAGTAAGGAAGTGCTAAGATTTGCTTGAAAGCAGAAACTGTATCTTAGAAAGGGCATTAAGAGCCTATGCATTGTCTTAAATCCATTTGAACACTTCAAAACGTAATCATATTTTCATCCCACCCACCAGCAAGGTATTACGTTACTATTTTTCATCATGATGGCCCTGTTCAAATATATTTAGAATAATAAGCATGAAGGATATCATCCAAACATGCATACATTGGTTCCCAGTTAAATTTCCCAAGGAAAACAGAAAGATTGAACTGTTATTTACTCCAAAGTATTTTTGGCTGTCTTCCTCTTTCCTCCCTTCTAATGGAAATGAACCTCATAAATCCAGCTGATAGAAATAATATATGGGTCCTCTGCAATGATAGGCAATCACAAGTTGATTTAACAGCCTTAATTCAACTTCATTAGCCTTGCGGGAGGAGCTTTGGTAAGAGCTCTTCTTCAGATTTAATTTAGACTTCAACTCTTTTTGTGGGCAGCTCGTGCTTTTCCTCCGCTGGTTCTCAGTGAATGAAATTACCACTCTTCACAAATGCCAGAGGCTTCCAAGAATTCAACCCTGATTGGATTCTCAGCATAATAGCCATTTCTCTTTCACATACTCCGAGCACAAAAAACTTGTATCTTGTTATAAAAGTGAACTCAATCTCCTTTTGTTTTGACCTGGAGGGGTAATACAGAGGGACATGTTCAGAGATTGGTGAATTCCCAACTGAATGGAATATAAAAGACTAACAAGGAAAAAAAAATCAATCTTTAAGGGAGACATGAGCAGAGGCCTTGTCTTCAGAACTCTACCAGTGCTAAACTACCTTGGATTTGGCCGGCAAGATGGCTTAAGTTTGTTTTCTTGCTTTTTGTTTCATAAATACAATGTGAGTTACCAAAACTGTTTAACTGAATGGGAACAATAATTAATATATAAAAAAGGATGAAATGGAGGGAAACAGAGAATTTGGTGGGGGGGAAATAACTACCTAAATTGTGATACTTTCATATAAGATAAGGTTGGTCTAATGGTTAAGGCACTAGGCTAGAGGAGAGTTCCACCTCAGACATGAAAGCCAGCAGGGTAACTTTGAGCCAGAAGCTCTCTCTTAGCCTAAACCATGGCACAGGTTTGTTGTGGTAGGGAAAATGGGAGGAGGAAGGAGTATTAGATATATTCACTGCCTTGAGTTATTTATAAAAATAATAAAGCTAGGATAAGGGGTGGGGGAATCCTACTCAAAATTGTGACATTTCCATATAACACAGCCAAGTTACACTTGTCATTGCATTATAATGTAATGTAACGTTTTAATATTATGCTATGTATCTTTCTTCCTCCTTAAATTGTGCTCTTTGGCTTATAGGATAGATTGGCCAAAATGAAACAGCCTACAAAAAGAAGTCTTAACTCTAACAACCATGTTCAATAGCATTAAAAAAAAATAACCATAGCAGGTCTTTCTGTTTGCATTTCCATTATTTTTAAGTTTTTCACAAAATCAGACAAATAATAAACTTGGAACTTTTCATAGGACTGTTCAATATGTATTATGATAACAATCTGCTAGCAATTCCATCCTTAAATAGAATAGGATTAATAATTAGACAACATTTGCACATAGCTGAAAAGGGCAAGGGAAGAATATAGTGTGGATTTTGTACCTTAGCAATAAGAAATGAAATGAAACTTGACATTTAAATCCTTACAGATACATAGTCCTTATAACCACATAACTAATCATTAGCCACAAGATGCCTAACAGCGTCTAATATTTTAACACTAAATACTCCATTCAAAGGGTATGTACAACACAGATATTTTCACTAGATATTTTTCTCCTTATATTGTTGGAATAGTTGTGCAGTGTGAATTAAAATTAGGAAACAGATTGTGTTAAAAGGGAGAAGAGGAAAAAAATCCGAATATATACACTACAATTGAAATGGAAAGATGGTAAGAAATGGTGAGTCACTTAAAATCTTATGGTGGTACCTTTTACAGAAGATCTGTCTGACTTGGAAAGTATCATGCAAATCCCTCTGTCTTTTCACTTTTTTTTTTTTTTAAAGAGAGATAAACAAGTACTGAGTGTGGAAAGGATGTGCCTTCTTCCCTCTGTAGAACACAAATTTACCCCATGATTTTTCAGGTTATAAATTATAAATGCACAGTGTGCTCATCTGTTATTCAGCAGCCTGGGCCAAAGGATGCAGGGGGTGGGGGTATCCCTTTCTGTTCTTTAAACCGAAACTCCTTTGATGTCTATACCACTTATATACAGCAATCATTTGATCCCATGCTCCAGCATCATTAATGCAACTACAAACGAAACAAGTCAAGTTTTGAATAACCAATGTTTTAGTCTAATCACACAGATGTGAAGGGAAAACTGAACTAAGTATAGAAATAAAACTACTTCTGGATGGGGTTACTCCTTAGGGTAACTCTGCTTGAAAGCAAAGGGAGATTGCCCTTGTGGGCATGAGCTTGAGATTCTTCAAAATCTTCCGTTTGCTAATCTCTTGATTTGCAAAAGGGAGCATACTCGGAAGGTAAAAACCGGGCCTCTGAAATATGTTTCACAATTTCTGTGTTTGTGTCTCCTCTGCCTTGATGTTGGACAAGGAACTGTGTAACTATCCTCAGGGGTTACCTATAATCATCCCATTTTTATTATTTATATCCTGCCTTTCTGGAAAAGGTATAGAATAGGGCTTTCTTTTTTTCTTATATAATAATGGCCCTTAAGCCTCTTTGCATTTTAATAGGGCAACTCCTTAAAAGTTGAAATTACAATTAGTCAAATTAAAATAAACATATTTAAATTACCTAGAATAAAGAACAATATAAAATTGGTATGTTGAAAGAACAAACAAAGCCACACCAAACTAATTATACAGAGGACTGAGGAAGAAATGCAGGATGCTAGAAGTTTGATGTTTTGATAGTAAAATTTAATGTACTGTGTACATCAAGTTTCTTGCTCATAGGTCATCTATCAGTCTTAAATTACCCAGTATCTGAAAATCTGCAAGCCCTTAATGCCATAATTCAGAACCCCATTGAAATTATCTGTCAGAATTATATTTAAGAAGTCTTTCTCTGTCTCTCTCTCTCTCTCTGAGTTAATTCATCAGTCAACATCAGTGGCTATTATAAATGTGGCAAAATTTGTAAACTTATGTTTAGGAATACAGACCTGACTCAAAAGAAAGTTCAACTTTACAACCTTGAGCCAAAAATGAACCTGGCTTTCCTTCAACTCATCACTGCAGTCCCTAAATTCCTTTATAACTTTCTAAATCTATATATCTGCATGAAATAATAGCAAAAGTAGATACACAGAGAAAAGATGGAAAGTAACTTTCTTCTTAGCCTTTTTTCTATGTCCTGGTGCATTACTCTTTTCTTTTCTTTTTCTTTTTCTTTTTCTTTTCTTTTTCTTTCTTTTTCTTTTTTTTTTGAGACTTGCAAGTACTGTATGCAATAATGCAGTTTACAAACTGTCTCTGGCATAAAAAGAAGTTATGAAAATGCAGAATTTCAGGAGTGGAAAATGATCTGGTATCCAGGAGCACATTTAATGTGGGCCACCTACCAATTGTGGCCTGCAGAACACAAGAGTGAGACTACAGCATTCATGGGCAGGACCATATTTCCAGGTTGGGGAAAGACTCCCCCCCCCTTCTTTTTTTTTAAAGATACACCTAATTTTCTTTAGGGCTTATACCCCTCTAGTTTTAGTTCTTTGTTTATTTTCTGTTAGGAAATCACATCGTTGAATTTTGTAACTATCAGGGTAATATAAGAGACGTGAAAGCTTCAGTGGTTTATCTCTTCTCCAAAGCAACAAGTATCTGGTCATATCCCCCCATTCAAGCCGATGTTGAATTCTCACCACACCAGTTGCTCACAAATTTTCCAGTAAAATTTACTGTAGCATTGTCCTGTATAATTTTAATACTTCTTGTTTTATATATTTATAAAACCCTATAGCAAGTAGTCTTTAACACCTTGGCTATTTTGATTCTTAACAGGTTTGTCATTTGTGAGAAGCAGTATCAAGGCTAATTTTATGTTTCCCTTACCCCATGCAAAACCAATACTCTTTTAGAGTTCAAATTTTGCAGCCCCTTCCTAAGTCATCAATATTTATACAGGCCATTAGGATGGAGGTAAATAGACCCAAGTGAACAACTAAGCATAACTGGCTATAACATCGGAAGTTATATCTAAGAAGTTCAAATGCAGCACTTTCCATATTTAGACCAAGTTAGGGACAGAATTACCATGAAGGATAATAAGGGTTGCCATAAAATGTAACTCCTAAAACTTGCTGTTTATAGTTTAGTTTTCAAGTTTCCTGAAGACAGCCACTAGATCGTTTTTGAGAAAACTCACAAGGATAATGTATTCATGTCCTATGCTCTTCATGGAAGAAAATGTGAAAAAAACAATCTATTACCCGCCCTTTTCCCCCCCCTTTCAACAAGGATAGCAAGCTGGATACTTGTCTCAGTCCAATGATATGCAAACGCAGGCAGAATTTTTAGAGGAAAGTTCCAAAGGTGCTTTTTCAAGAGGCAACTGGACTTTCTGGTTTTTCTTTTGAAAATGTTTCACTTCTCGTCCAAGAAACTTCTTCAGCTGCTTGGCTGCAGAATCTTCTTGGATGAGAAGTGAAATGTCTTCAAAAGAAAAACCAGAAAGTCCAATTGCCCCTTGAAAAAACACATTTGGGACAACCATGACCTGGATGACTGAGAGAATCTATAGACCTAGAAGAAAGAAGTCCCTTTTTATCAATATCTTAAAATAATAACTGTTTGCATAATCTCTGGCTTGATTCAGGTCAAGACCAGGAATCTAATAAACAAGCAACAAAGGAAAAGGTAAAGGCAAGAGACACAATGAGGTGGAATCCAGCATTCTGAGCAGGGCACAGGAAGCTTAGATTGATAGTACCAAGGCTTGGACCAGCTCACATTTATGATACTGCATCATCTTGTGGTCATTGGATTGCAATGTGTGACTTTCCCAGCCAACTTAACAAGACATATTTGCTTAATGACCATGGTGATTTGTTTAACAATCACAGTAAAAATGTTTCTAAAATAGGGTGATGACTTGGTTAATGACCATATCACTTAGCAACTGGAATTCTAATCCCAATTGAGGTTGCAAGTCAAGGACTTCCTGTATCCATTGATTATTATGGACATAGTACTAAAAGGCCTATGAATCTCAAGAGTCTAAAAAAGCAGCATCAGTTCTTCCCAATCGATGCTTTCTAGATTTGTGATTACTTTATGATATGTCTATATTCTATATTGTGAAAATATTCTGAAAAACTATTTTATTTTGGACATCTACAGGAGTACTCAAAATCAAAAGGACTCCACTATGGACCTTTCATGCCATTCACTTATTCTTCATACATCTTGCTCGAAAATGTCTCTGAAATTTTTTTTTAATTGTGTCACTAATCCTTGCCATTTCTTTTTCCCTGGTCCTTTACCATCACCACCTCTCCAGTTTAATAGGATGGTGGGGTCATGACTACAAAACCAGGTTTCTCATGGAAAACAGTATGTAAATTTCTCCTTCTGTTTTAAATTTGGGGTGTGTGTGTGTTGAAGGTTTATAAACGGCATCAAAAGTAATAAAATTCCTGCAAAATAATAGCAAAGATACTTTCAGTACAGGGAAATGTTTTCATTCCAACCTGGAATGAAGACTCAAAAGAGTCAGAAGACAAAAAGAAATGTCCAACTTTCTACAGACGATTTGTAAAGGCCTCATTTGGCATCATCTTTCTTCTGTTGGTCTAATGTCTCAACAATAGATAGAAAAAGAGAGAAGCAGGAGAGAGAAAGCAGGAGAGAGAAAGCATGTAGGGGAACATTGCCTGGGAATTTAAAAAGCAAACAAACACCAAAATATCAAAGACACCCCCCCCCCAAGCATTTTTAATACAAAGTTAAAATAAATCAGCGGCTTCTACCATTCTAGCCTTAACAGGAAGAAAACATTGGTTGCTGTGTGGAAATTCCAAATTTTGATATTATTCATTTGGCATCATTATGTTCCTGTCATTTAGCAACCTGCTTCTGTTTAATTTTGATTAGTGTTGTAATGTTGACATTTTGTTTATGCTCTTTTTTTACGCATTTAATATGTACTTGGGAGTCTTGGATTTGCTATATCACATAAGAAGAGTTGGTTTGAGGCAGTACACTAGCTAATAATACTACTAATGCTTTATTGCTTTTTATAAGTGCTAGCGTTCAATTGTGCTGTCCTCAAAATAATTTGAAAAAAAATTAGAAGTTTTTAGTCCTTGATTATTATTAAAAATGACCATTTCTTCAGGAATTAGCATCAAAGTTAAAAAAAAAGGGCCTGTTTACTTTTTTCATAAAAGTGTGAATGCTTGTGCAACTTTAATAGTATTTAATCAAATTTATGGGGATTATTTGGTATTATGTTGAAATGATTTTATTACTAAATTTCTACTTTTTGCATTAAAAATATTGAAAATGGTTGACATCCAATTGTTTTGATTAGCTGATAGAGTAGCATCAAACTGGATTTGGGGGGGCCTGGAGGAAGTTCTTTGCAAGAGAGGACATTCCTATAATATTGAATGCAGCCTAATACCTCTCCAACTATATATAGCCAGATTCCTCACACAACTTATTATTGTTACAGAATTGCAACTCACCCCTGGAATCAATGGATTTCGTTTATCCAATCCTTCCATTTTATTGGTCTGTGCTCTTCACGCTAGCTTAGAGGTGAGTAATTATTTTCTGCCAACAGAAGTCAAACAAAGAAAAAAAAAGTTTCATTAGACAATATTCCTTCTTGATGGCAGTAAAATGAAAAATCTGTCCAAAGATGAATGCTTTGGATAATCTGTTATAGTGGTACCTCGGTAAAAGTAAAGGTTCTCCTCGTACATATGTGCTAGTTGTTCCCAACTTTAGGGGGTGGTGCTCATCTCTGTTTCAAAGCCAAAGAGCCAGCGCTGTCCGAAGACGTCTCCGTGGTCATGTGGCCACCATGACTAAACGCCAAAGTAGCATGGAACACTGTTACTTTCCCACCAAAGGTAGTCCCTATTTTTCTACTTGCATTTTTTATGTGCTTTCAAACTGCTAGGTTGGCAGAAGCTGG